>JAUOZQ010000520.1:0-33097 GCA_030710315.1 Anomotaenia brevis
CCACAAACTATTTTTGCGCCTTGGTTTACAATTCTATTTAGGGTTCGATGGTCTTTATCAGGCATACCTATCGAACAGAAGAAAATAGTAAACAAAAAACTCAAAATATATTACATTTTGATTCTTTGCGACATATTCAAAGATTTGAGATGGCCAATTTACCAGTGTATTTAATGCTACAGTCCGTCCAGTTAAGAATTAACAATCCGAGATGCCATACTTGGTAAATTTACCTACCACCATTACTGGTACGTTTCAAACAAAGTCTTCTAGTTTTTTCGCTGTTCTTTTGACCACAATGTTATGTTCTTTGTTAGTTTTGAAACAAATAGAAACAACATTTAATTCCTAACATGGTTGACTTTTGAGAATTATCAGGATTATTTAATAAAATTCTTTCTCATTGCATTAGATTTAATTTAAGCTTACTAATTTTAAGCGGAAATATCTCCTCTTTTGGAAAGACAATACGCTAGTATTATTGAAGACTAGTTGATTGAACACACAAACGAAGAAGATTTCGAGGGTAATTTGGCCCAAGTACAAAATAAGCTACCTCCAGCTTGTTTCAGCTTGTCGTCTGCATTTTTAGGAATACGAATTTCCTCTTTAAATGCAATATTTTAATAATTTTACGATTACTTAGATGACAGCTTCCAATTTGGGATTATATACGAAACTGGGCTTTACTATATCGCTGTTAAATTGAATTTGGTGTAAGTTGCACTTAAAAACCAAAAGTGGGCAAAAGTGAGGCTTTAATGGGCATTTGGTTTCATGTTATACCTTGCTTTTTGAAGCTATAAACCATTTTGACGTTATTTGATACAATTAATAATATCTGGGTTTAATGTGAATATATAAACTGGTGACCGAATGCACAATTTAAACAGAAAGTGAATAATCAATATTCCTTTAATGATTATCTATGACTTAAGCTTTCAACTAAGAGGTTATTCTTCAAGTCAAATTACAAATTACGCATCTCTGATCAAAGTTTTAATGATTCCTTCACTAAGCCTATCTACCAGAAGTAATGGTCATAAACTACGTATAAGGTAATAGTTAACTGAGTAAAATTCTATTTTTAGCGTAGAAGTTGGCTTATTGAAACAAATGAGATTTGAAGAAACATGATAGGTGACATACTACAATACTTTTTCTTTCATTTACAATGCCGGTTAAAAATCAAAACGTGGCCATATTAGACCAAATTTCGCTCCCCTTAATAATATCAAAGGAAATTTCATTTAAATTGTTAAATTAACATTGAAATCAAATAAGTGCAGTTTTTATTTTATATTTATATTTATTATATTTAAATTTATATTTTGTATTTTTTATTTATAGGCTCTTTTTAGAAAATTAAGACATTGATTTACTTTCACTACTGCGTGTATATACATTGGCTTGAACTTCAACTGGGTGCTTCGAAAAACTAAACAATTCGCTATTCTTGAGCATAAGCTTAAAATATCAGTTGGCTCAAATAAAAACTTGGATTTTCGTGTTTGCATGCTCTTCATCTCCTGATTTTGCAAAATACGGTCCTAAAATTAAAAAAAGATGAATATTCTAAACCGTTTAAAGCCTACAATCAAAGTTCCATTCCAGGTAGTTTTCGCACATTATTAAGGAAATCAGTAGGTTCTATTTTTTAGCATGACTTTATCGAATGGTGATGTATTTTTGATCGTAGGAGTAAATAAAGTTAAATTATAAACATTTTTGCAATAGTCTGCCAGCTTGTTTTAGAAAATTAGCCCTTTAATCTATCTCATATGGTGTATCAGGAAGTGTATCAGGTGGTGGTGATGGTGGTGATGGTGGTGATGGTAATTCTGGAAGAGGTAGTAGTAGTATTTGCAGTAGTGGTGTTATTATTGCTTGTAGTGGCGGTGGTGTTAATGGTAGAGGTGACGTTAGTATCTGTAACAGTAACAGTAACAGTTAAAGTAACGTCTTTAATGCATCCACTAAAAAACCCACAAAAGGCTTCTGAAATTCACTGCTAAAGAGAAATCAACTACCTAAGAAAATTTAACCTATTAGTAGTTAAATAGAACAGCCTCAAGTTATGCAACAGGTCTAATAAACCATAATTTAGCACATCGTTAAACATTGAGAGCAATTTCTCCAAGATTATTTTTATCTATATTAATCTCTTGATGCGATTACAAGTCATACCTTGCAGCGATCATCTAGGAAACACTTGTAACAGGGCCATTCATGCGGTGTGTATTGAGACGGAAATAGCAACGTTTGGCTAAAGTATTCTTCTGTAAGTGTCTTCAATTACAGCTGATTCAAAAAAGCAGCCGAAAGCATCGACTGTGGGGATTATATTACCTTCATTTTGGGCTAAGCGAAATGAGGCAGTTTCAACCGGCTTCATTGCAATCCATTCTGGAACTCAATTGAATTTTGACTGTTCTAAATAGGCTCTCTTGTCTGGATCCAGTCGTAGGCATCAGATTTTCCTTGTTCCTTTCGGTTCCAGGTTAACCAATGATTTGATTAAATTAAGCTTCAGTTGAAGGATATAGGATGAAATGCCATTTATATCTTTGATAGTGGGAGGCTTATCAGCGAGTCGCGTCCCCGATTCACTGCTTAGTAGGCCTCACAATTATCTGGCACTCAACTCTGCTACATGGCAGCTCGGAGATTTAACTCCCATTTTATCTTCATTACACTTTCCTTTGACAGCAATACCTAAACTGGGGAAAATATACTTGGCCTGTTTAAGTTTTGTGGGTGCAAGATGAGTGGTGATAGTAAGGGGAGTTATAACTGATAGAGTACAACTATGATTGGTCGTAACCATTTGTGGCAATTGGTTAGTGGATTCACGGGAAATTCTCCAATCTTTGATCGAGACTGTGATCTGATCGATATTCTCATAGAATAATTAAAAAAACACCATTTATGTGTCCCTCTTAAGAAAATATATAGTCAAAAATTTATGAAAATATGGTTTTTATTCAATTTTTTTATTTTTAAAATAAAATGAATTTTTATTAGTCGTGTATGTCAATCCTCTATTATACAAGATATTTGTGAACCACCTTAAGTGTACATTTTCTAGTTTTATTAACTGCCACTAAATATATTTTATAAACAAAATGCACCGATCATGTCACAACAACAATGTCCTCATGTCGGTAAGTTTTATGGCAAAATTTTTTCTATAAAATGAAAAATTGCATTTTCTTATATAGCTAATGCTGATTGATGCCTCAGATCTGGAAATTATAATTTTGTATACTGCAATGAAGATAATCAGTTTCATTCATGTATATATAAAGCACAAATTGTGGCTTAATTTTTAGTAATCATGAAAAGAAATTATGACATCCGGTCAATCGAAGGCAAAGTGAACATTCCGAAAAGAGCTGATGTTCCGAATTAACACGTTCTGGGTCGCCAAACTGAGTCATTCTTACTGGTTATGCCAGAGTGCTCGACCTAGAGCATTCCTGCTTCAAACAAGGCAGTGCAGCTATTTAATACAGGTCCATTCAAAACTGCCATTACTGGAATTGTAATTCACTGCTAAATTGGACGACGCGATTGAGAATAAGCAGATATTTTAGGTCGTTAGTGGTATACGAAATGTAAATATTTATGCAAAACAGTACTTATATACGAGGTAGACAAGGATCTGTTGTCGGTTAACGTGTATAATAAACATTTGACTATTGAGTAGGTAGTAAGTGGTAATCCAACGACAACCAAATTCACGGAGCACCTCAAAAAAATCATGACCATGTTAAAACTTACTGGGATGACTTTCTAGTTGGTATCAAAATAAAATCACAAACTGCATTCATCGTGGTAAGGTAGTTTTGTACTACGCAGTCATTCTTCCTCAAAACTTCGAATAGAAAGTTGCTGTCTTCGATGAAGGTATGAACCATCTAGGCATTCAGAGCAGCAACAGTAATAGCAGTTAACATGGAAATAGAAAGGTTGTTTTAATCGATTTCAATACTATTTGCAACAGATGCACGTAACACAAATAAACATTAATAATGATGCATAATTTTTAAATTTCTACAAATACACGCTTTCACAATTTCAGTGCTTTTGTTCAACAAAAAATTACTAATAAATAGATCGATAAGAGAATCAAAATAAGATTTTCATAACTTTTCAATGAATTTTCCGTGTTTCCTTTAGAACATGCACTTTAATTACATTCAATACCCAAAAATGCAATTATGGATATGGTTATGCAATTTCAATAGCCATTTCTAAGGGAGGAATATCAAAATTTGTTTTAACAGCAACTATAATTTTATTCATACTTTAGAATGAATTTACGGCAGGGGTTCACATTCGATATATATATTGCTTGTACAAAATTATCAATTATTTTCGAGCACAGGTTCAATGTTCGTAATAGGTTTGGAGGGGTGGCTAACTGGTAAGTGAAACTACCCGGCTACTGCAGGCTCATTGCACTGCTCATTGACCTGCTAGTGTCTTTTGTTACACGAAATTATCACCTAGTACATGGGAGAGTGGTACACTGATAAGTGAGAACAGTGTTAGGCTAGTACAGGCCCTATTTATCTTACTGGCACTAGTGCAGGCTCAGCCTGGTAGTCTCCCTTTTCACGAAACCACTCGTACATGTATAACGTGGAGGTTAAACTAGTGATAATTTTGTGCAACAAAATCATTAGCAGGTCAATTTCCAATAATAGCATTGGCTTTTCTAATAACCTTATATGTCCATGATTGGTACGTTGTTTTGTATGGAACCTTTTAAAATTCCTTGCTGCTAAATCCTTTAATAATTTCAGGCTGGAAAGAAATCGATACAATATTGGTGGATGTAAAATTGGTCACTTGACTTATACGCCTAAACAAACGCATCCAATACTATGAAAACCTCATCAGTATGAGCACAAAAATCTTCTCTCAAAGATTCTATTTTAGAAAAACCTATCGGACTGGCATAAAAATCCTTCCATCATGCTTAGACGACTCTCTAACCTATTGAAATAGCATCAGGGTTCCAAAAAATATGCATTCTTATGTTTAAAGTAAACAGAAAGTACACATGTTCAATTAACTTTTAATAAATTATTACCAATTTGTCATTTTGCCCTTTTGTACCTTTGTTTTTCAGCTGTCTTCAGCGGTCTTCTTAAATAAGGTTAAAGCGAGGTACGCTCGATGGAATTTCATCGCCTTTGTCACTTCCTACATAGCGCCCGCCTACAAGGGTTAGCATCACCCATCACTGCCTTATAAGAAGAAAACCCAGTAAAACGAGACTGCCAGCAATATTAGTATGTCCTACTTGCCTCTTGCGACTGTTAGCAGAGGAGCTTGTTTCCGTGGCGAATGCCACTGAGGAGGGTTACGATGAGGGCAGTCGGCGCGTTTCCAGAAACTCCAAGCCCTCGGGCACAGTGTATTGAATATTGTGGTTCTCGATCCCGATTGAAATTGGATATTTCCTCGGAGACAAGGTAAGCTTAGCCGAATAAGTTTATTGTGAAAACTCATATTTGTTAATCATCATTGAATGCGGTAACAAAAGATTTTTGCATCAAGTTGATACTTGGAAGATTTTTGATATAACCCACCCCCTTTAATGCAAATTAACGAACTAATCGACGCTCAAATTTTTTATATAGATTTACATAACTTAATACGTGGGTGATTAAAACATTGTACTGAGCAGTGATCTAGAGTCCTATTGTCTCTCTTAGACAACAACTTCGTCTTTCGTCCACATCCGTGCTTTGCGAGGACTACGTTTTCCCTTCTCTTTCAAAGACGGCAGTTGTCTCTTTTGAGACATTGCCTTTTGAAAAGGCAACTTATGTTCTGTTAGCGCCTGCCATACGAGTCACAACGATTTGGCCTCTTGGAAAGTCCGAGAGTTCTGCCTATGTTATTTGAGCATCTTTAAAAACGGTAAAATTAAATTATTACATCAAATTACTAAAACTGTGTCAAAAAAACATTAAAATATGTCAAGTTCAGATTTTTAATAGCATATTCACAGATTGTATTGCCTAAATGTCAGGTATCAAATAAAATTTGACCAAATTCAATACGATGGTGTTTGAGAAACCCAAAAAACGTAGCTGGTATTAATTGAAGGTATTAGCAGTAATCTGGCGTAACAACGCAACGTGCAGCAGGTCAGTCCTGTGTTGACGTTTAAACATAAAGCAAAGAGCCTCCGACTTGACTTAAGAATAGGTTGCACCTCCGCACCTGACCAGCATTTGTGTAATAATATTAGCTAAATCAACACAATTCTTACACAATCACTTCCCGGCACACTTCAAGGCAATTTATTCTCCTTAAGGTAAACTTCTGAGGCATCCATGACCGGTGGTGAAGCCGGAACTAACTATTCGGAGCACACTGTCGACTCTGTTTCTATCTCTCTTCCCACCCGATAACATACCAGGTTCAAATAAGCAGGCTCTTCCGATATGTATTGCGTTATCAATTAATAAACTTAAATTCATTTTGCTTTGAGTCATCAGTTTTCTCTATTTATCTTTCATTGTGTTAGTTTACTTGTGTAAATAAACGCCGAACTTACAAATCGCGCTTTAATTTTCACCGAGTAAAGGATTATAAATAACAATATTTGTTTCGCTGGCCCCTGAATTTAACTCTAACATGGAAAACTCAAACAGCTCTTCCAAACTGAATCTAGAATTTCGTGCAATTTAATTAGTACTATTTTTTGGGATATTACTTTGCTTTTGGTAAAATTCCATTGATAGTTAAACAATATATATATTTATATTGATGTGCATCATTGGTGAGCGAAAGTATTTGTTATAATCTCTTAAGTCGTTGCAGAAACGTCCAATGGAAAAGGATATCAAGCACAATTCCGATTTAGGTATTGCCATCGATATCACAGCAAACCAATCAACATCGCTTTAATGTCTCACCAAAACTAATATGAAAAATAGGAGAAAAATATCAATATTCAAATGTCCCTCTGGTTCATCAGTTGTATTCACAGTGACCTTAAGCTTGGTATTCCGATTCACGATCACTAAATCGCATTGAATTCAGTAAACAAAAGATGTTTAAACAAAGATCCCGATAATAATAAATCACAGATGATTTAGAAAGTCCTTAGAAATGCAAAATATTAGTTAGGACCTGGGTTCATGGGAAGCATTGATTAACCACTGTGCCGGGCAGTTTCGAGGGTTAAACAAAGCCTTCGTTGATTGCAGCCGTCTAACCATTTGGACGGACTGACAACTACTGTGACTCTTAGTAGGGACTAGACCTCTTAAAAGTTAGAAAAGATTAAACAATTGCGAGCAAAATATTTTACATTCGAAATCATAGCAGCCAATAAAATTCGGTTTCATAACACTTATGGAAATTAGCAAAATCGACAAGGCATTCATTAGTTCTCCGTGAATATTTAGGCCTGAGAAGTAAATAATGGTAATAAAAATAATAGTAATAATATCATTGGAAATGATGTAACCCAACCAATAAAGAGAACTAAATTCTTGTGATGGAATCAAGCATATTGGAAGTTAAAGTGAAATATTTAGGAACGAATTTGCAGAACTAACTAAAAACAAAATGAATTATCAAAGATTAAAGTTTTCATTTAAATGGTGAAATTAAATAAGAGTAAAAGTAAAAAATAGCTATTACTCAACCAATTAATTGATGTAATTAAGCACCTCAAGCTGTCGTCTAAGAAGCAAACAGAATCGATAGAAAACAGATAACTAAACCAATGGAATTTTATCAATGAGATTAAATTAGACATCTGCAACTTTTTGTAGCAAAAAATCATATAAACTGGCGCAATCCGGCAAAAAGCAGTCAGGGGGGATACCACACACTCCGGCAGAGTAGAAGCTCGTTTCTTTCAAGCAAAGGTCGCCATCTTCTTTCAGAGTATATACGGCATTAAAGCTTAGGTCCTGCAAACGAATCGCTCTGTTCTCATTTCTCAAAGTTCGACCTAAGCGCTGTAGGTGGAAAAATCATGCTCATTTAATGATTTGAAACAGGGCAGGAAATCATTTGAAAGTCAAGCAACTCACGACTATTCTATACACGTGCAATTCAATTTTACTAATAGATGTTTCACAAACGTAAGTTGTATTGGAATTCGATGACATCTGACAGTTTGATTGGAATTCATCGTTGGCTGGGTAGCGTGCAAGTAAATAGTGATTACCGTAAAAAAAGCTTCTGAAAGCTTTTGTGATTTTAGTGTTGGCGAGAGCATTGACTTGTTGGATTGTTGGCGTATGATCGGCTACAAAGAAATACATTTTTATCAAAGTGGAATATTAAAGATGTGCTAAGAAAAATGTTCGTGCCCAATATCCCAAATACTAAGCCCAGAATTGTGATAGGTAGCAGAGTAGTAGAAGACATGTTCCGTATGTTGAGAATGAACCTGCTGAGTGCACGACTGCTTATATAGAAAATTTACGTGCGATTGCCCATTACATAGCGTTGCTGTTGTTTTGAATTTCTACAATGACACCCTTTCAAAATTTCGTTTTTTATTCATCAAAAACAAATAGATGGATAAGATTTTCTTAACTTTTCAATGATTTTTCGGTGATTCCTCCGTGTTTTATTCAGAACGTGCACTTAAATTGTATTCAATCCCTAAAAATGCAATTATTGATATGGTTCTGCAATTTCATTAGCCATTTCATTTCTAAGAGAGGAATAACATATTAAGATTTGTTTTAATAACAACAAAGATAATTTTATTCATACTCCATAATGAATTTGCGACAAGAATACTTATTTGATTTTTACTTTTTTTTACAAAGTTACATACTATTTTTTTGGCGCACAAGTCTAATGCTCGTATCAGGTTGGGAGGGGCGGCCTACTGACTGACACAAGGCTGGCAGTCTCTAGATGTTCACCTGTTCTTGAACCCTACTTTAAAAGCCACGTTATTCACGTTATTGTATGCCCATGGTTGATGCGTTGTTTTGTATGGGTCCCTTTAGGATATTTTGTTGCTGAATTCATGTTAAAACAATTTCAAGTTGGATGGCAATTGAAGGGAATGTCGGTAGGTGTAGAAGTGGTCACTTGACTTACATCCCTAAACACACGCATCTGTTTCTACGAACACCCCATCATTATGAGAATAAAAATCTTCCCTCGAAGATCCTACTCTGAAAAAGCCCATCGGACTGGTAAAAGTCCTTCCAGCATGCTCAGAAGACACTCTAACCCGCTGAACCAGCATCAGGGTTCCAAAAAATATGTATTTTAATGCCTAAACATAACAAGAGTTTGGCATCGAGTTCTTGGCAAACGCCCTCTTTAAACTATTTTTATTTCACGTTTTTTATTATTTTATAAATAACAAATTGGCAATATAATGGCGTAATTTCTTACAATTGGAATATATCGTACCGGAATTGCAAATAACCACAGTTAGGGTAGTACGACAACAAACCAAGAAATCGCTACTGAATTTAATTAGCCCTCGATGATTTAAACAACATTTTTGCAGAAAATTTGAAAAAGGGATTTCATCAGCTGTGTAAAGTGCAATGAATATGTGCTAGCATATCAGATTAGCTATTGACTTGCTTTTTAAGGAATGCTACCTTTATTTCAGAAAGCGTTAGTTTATATGTCTTGTAAATTCATTGGGCATGCAAAATGTTACTGTGTAAAGTAATATATTTGAACTGTCACATATATTGCAGTTTAGACGGAAAATAGCACAAAATCCAACAAACCCTGGCTTGGTTTGACGGATGAATGGGAACAGTCAAAACAGTTGCCAATTAGAAAGTGGACATTTTGTTGTGTTATTTCATCGATTATAATCTTCTCAATATGAGTTTAGGAATTGGCAACTATCCCAGTTCGAACTATGTCTTCTCTCTTTGAGATGCGACTTTATACCAGAATTTTCCAGATGGATGTCATGGTGTTCTCAAAGGGCAAGTTGAAGTCCCCAGTGTTACTGCCAGCTCCAAAAAACGGAAATGTCATTCCATCAACAAAATTCACTGACCTTTGATATTTTCGGTGCATGTTTCTTCGAAGCTGATACGGATAATCTGTTGAAGTGATTCCTACGTGAAGAAAAATAAAATTAGTTTAGAAGGCTCGTCATCGCCTTGTGCTATTACGTAGAGGTGTTAGTTAGCGTAAGGTGGCTATGATAAACTACATTCTATTAAAACAGATATGTCAAATGAGATGCTCATTATTTGGGTACTCTGACAATGAATTAATGCATGAGATGCAAGTGATATAACTGCTAATAATGCACGCGTAATTCATTGGTTTGCCAGATCCATTCATTAACCAATCATTTGCCATCTGTATTTTAAAGAAGCGTGGTTTAAGTATCTCTCTCATAGTATATTATCCAGTTCCTCCTTACTGGCGCCGATTTAAGCTTTTGGCTTTGAAACTCCGTGATCACGTAAAGTAAAAATTGAAAATTTGGAATTGATGCAGTCATTGACTTCAATTCAGGCAACAATATTAAAATTTTAGGCCGATTACCCATCGAAATGTAGTAAATATCAACTTTTTTGCAAATAGCGTGCAATAAGCTATAAAATACCTTGAAAAATGCTCATTTATGGGAAATTAAAATGCACACTGTGTTGACACTCGATGCGAATCAAAAATGCAATTATCAAACAAATAATGTCAAAATCTTGAAAAACGTTTTCATTTGTAACTGCACTTTTCTTGTTCAAATTAAACACATATTGACATTAAATCTTAAATTTAATTTAGATTGATGGTTTTTTACAATGAAGATCACGAACGATTCTCAAAATTATAATATTGCTTGTAAGCTAAACATTTTCCCACCGAATTGAAACAAACAGGTTCAACGATTACCATTTCTCTTCAGATTGTTATGAAGTTATGATCATGATTTTTTGCCTTTCCTTTTAAATTAGCATTTGTAATCTCGGTTTGAGTATAAATTACTAAGTGTAATGAAAATTAGGATAGAAAATTGTTGAAGATGTGATCAGTTCAAAAATTTTAAATGTTGGTTTCTATTAATCGTTTTGACATTCCATTGAGCTTATATATAAGTAAACCTCTCAATTTGGCAAGAGATGAAGGCAATTATTCACATAGAGCAAAACGTGCACAATTTCCGGTGACAATAATATAATTGGTTGAAACCAACAGGTCGTCTAACCAACAGGACCATGTGAGAAATCAAACGGTACTCCACGTGTGCTCTCCCACAATGACGCCCTTAGTTTAAATAACTTTATTCACTTAAGTGAAATAATTTCCAAGTAAATTTTTATCCTGACTGAACTTCAGTTTAAGCTTATGCAGCGACATAGTCGACACCTCCAGAGGGTACAGTGGCCTTTCATAATTACCCGCAGAGAACATTCTTTGAAAATTAGTGTGCCAGTTCATTTCATAAGTTCTCTTCTAGTTTTCAATAAATGGTCCAAATAAACAAATGATGCATTTGTCAAATTGATCATCAATGTGCTTTCCCTGATTGTCTATTATATGCTTCCAGCTGTTCCAGTCAAGTAGCTTAAGGACTTGAATTTGCCTACTTCTATGTTCATTGTTGCTAAATTTTTCCCTTTCCAGTGCAGGATTGCTAGTTAAAATAACGACAAGCAATCATTGTTTGAAAAGGGCTTTCGAGTTTTACGATAACGTCTTCGGTGCCCATTCGTTTTGACTGTTCTCCAAATAATATTTGTATTTATAGCGTAGGGCCTTATTCAAGATTCCACCGAGATCAACTAGCCTCGATGCTACCAAGAGATCATATCACCTATTTATTCAGCATTACGTTCTGATATTTGGCTACACCACACGCTTTCTTATTACTTTTTGCAATATCATTTCATGCTTTCAGAAATTAAATAAACCATTAATTGTTAAGCATTTGTACTGATAGGTCCCTGGAAACGTCGCAAATGCCATGTCTCTTCAGTAGCATAAATAGCGAGATCTATTTTACTGATTTATGTGAAATATAAGCTTTCGAAGCCCTCCGATTTACAAATTGAATGTCTTTAAATATTTTTAAATCAAAAGGCAAAGTGGTCTATATAATCCGATTAGCCCATACCGCATATTACAGTATATAGTTGAATAAGAGAATGCTACGCTTACCTCAATGGGCTCAAGAAAGTCCCCATCGTCACAACCGGCAATGTCTACCCTCCTTCACCTAATCAATAATAAGATCGATAACGTGTGCCGAAAAAATTCTGCTTACCGATTTTTAGAATATCCTCTCAAGATAGTTTTTTTCTAAGTGAAGGTGAATTTATATTGCGTCTCCATGTTGCAAGTTTCGAGCAGTGCAAAGAGGTTCAAAACCTCTAAAACATCTAAAATTACCACTATAACGCCTAATAATACAACATAATCTTAGCCAAAATAATGCACAAAAGTTGTTTTTCTCTATTCAACGGCTACGCTACATAAATAAGCCTTTAGTGGAAATAAAGCAACCCATTCAGAGTTATAAAGAGATGCAAACCCTCCAACTGCAAACATTCTTAACAGAACGGGAGCTCCACCTTATTACAGTATACGCTTTGAAATTGCATTGTGGAAATTCACTCCAAATGCTCCCATTCACAAAATCCTAGCCTTAGGTAGAATTTTTGTAGAGATTTAAATAGAAAATTCCAATATTAAAATAATGCTCCAGAGAATTCATATATTTTTTTAGATATTGCATACAATGCAGTACTTAAAACCACAAAATCATGCATGCATTAGTGCTTATTCGCTGTTCGCAAAAAAAATAATACGAAATTTTGAAATCCGTTGAGCCAAAATGTCTCAAGAGTATTTGGGACGAAGGAAGTATTATTCATATTTATGAGTACTTTATTTCTCCTCAAAAGAGGACTAAAACCAAAACGGTAATATTAATAAATCAAGGTTTCGCTAAAAATAGTTCAGCTGCCATTGGGAAATCACTGCCTCCTGAAGTTTCCATTTAGTTCGCACTGAAATTGAATGCCTTGTAAAAACAATCACTATTATTTAAACCCTCGTTGAGTATTGGAAATATTTAACGATAAATTGGCTACTCGTCAAACGAAGATTAATAATATTTATCCTAAAGTGCATCTAACTTTCAAATCTCTTTCCCTCGAAGGAACCATAACTGACAATAGCACTGCTGAGTGTGGACGGATTCCAACTTAGAGTCAACATAAATTCACACGGTTTTAAGCACCAGAATGAAATACAGTTAATAGTTGATGTCTCCACTCACGAATCGACGCTAGCTTTCAAGCCTGATTTAGCTTCGGATGGAATAACGCGAGTTTTGTCATCTCCGCTAGAACGTCTTTACAAGACAAAAGGTATGTGACTCAACCCTCCGAAAACGTTTCATTAGCCTGAGACAAGACATCTAACCACTATTGGATTTACTCATGTGCACCTATTCAAATAGGGAATTCAAGTGTAATGTTTAGCGGTGTAATGATATTGTCAGGTCAGTGTGAGGCCATTTCACCAGATTGCCGCGACTGCATGGCTCATGTGACGCTGAGCTGGTGATGAGGATTTTGGGCTTAATCAAGGCAACACAAAATAAAAGTCGCTTTTCCAATGAGAGAAGGATTCTAACTATTTAGGTTCCGATATTTCAGAATCGTAGAGAGTTTATACAATTGCTTTTTAAAAGGTTGATTTCTTTACTGGTTTTGATAGCATGATTGATATATTAGGGGATATTCTACCCACCTGTTTTGATTGCGATATTATTTAGAAATATTATTAAGTTATATGTGAATAATCGCACTCTTGCTTCAAAGACAACATGAGCATTTTTATGATCGATAGATTCCCACAGGCAGGATTGCACGTGGTATGCATGAAAGGTCATATTATCCTTTGCAAAATAACGTTCTGTTAGTTTTATTCGTCTAAGGAGTTCTAGCCTTGTTAAAATCGATAAGATTAACGTAGAATACTAACCCAAGTCAAATAGTATATCTTTAGTTAGCAAAATAACTACTAAGGAATGAATCAATATCCTAGTAAATGTAAAAATTATTGCCAGTAATAGTACGTGCAAAATTAACCAGGACAGACTGATTATTAATAAACCTATTAATTATCTATTACCGGATTGCAATAGAATGTTACTTTTATTAAAAATGGCATCACATAATCAAATAGGCTTAGGTGAACACAAAAGTTATTAAAGAAAGCAGTAGAAAGGACAGCTAGAAGGTAGGATAGGAAGTGATGGTTGATGGGGGGAGGGCATAAGATACACATTCACAGGCGTCACGTCATCACATGGTGATTTGCCAATTGGGAGCAACAAGTTAAGAGTCATGAAGTAGTTCAGTCTAGAGAAACGCCTTCTCTCCCTTAGCTCAAATTATGTTCATCGATCCAGAAGTCTTGCAACCTCCCCTACGAGACAACAAATAGCCCTTTGGAAAAGTTTATGCGACATAGTTGATTTCTTTTTTACCTCAAAAGATATCTGAAATACGCAAACTCGCAAGGGAATCAATTGAAAACCTGGACGATTGCTCGGACAACTCCAATCGACTGAAGTGAAAAGTTGAAGATCCCTGGGCATTGCACTTGGTCAAAAGAGACCCACTTCAGCTTCACATGCCAACATTTCTGCTTTTTACTTGCTTTAAATTCAGGTATGTAAATACCATCTAGGTATTCTAAAGTCATAAAGTGTTTAGGAATTATTAATCTACTCAAAATTAGTCTGATCAATTTCCGCAAAATTGATCTAGTAGATGGAATATACTAACTGTTTCTGCCACATTCATCACTGAGGAATAGGTAAATGAGAACATCCATGCAACTACTGCGAAATACTCTCCCACTAGTATTTGCAATCTTTGCAAATAGTACATTCTAAATGAATCCTAAAGGCGTCCAATTTACACGGTGGCAGTAACTGCTTAAATAGTGCTCCTTTCCAAAATCCAATGATGAAGCGAATTTTAAAAGGCACTGTAAACGATGAGGAAGGCTTTATTTATCCTGAAGCAGCCTCAAAATTAAGAGAGATAATTACTTGACAGTTAATTGAAAAGAATAGTAAAAAGAAGTGATGAGGCAACTGTGGACGGTGGATGATGCAGATTACCATGTAACATTTGATGCTGATTGTAAATTTTCGAATGCTGTACCAGCCTGAGACTCAGAGAGTTGGTGACTCTAGTAAAAGCTGTGTAGAAACATGGAAATGCAGTTATTCAGACTGCCTCTTAATGCTTTTATAAACTCGTGACCGTTTCGAAACAGGACGAGATCGCTGGTGTACTCATCCACGCGAACGAGGTTAACTTTTTCATTGATAAAATCGAATAGTGCTGACAGTAGCAATCCGGATATATCTACTGTCGCTGAGTAGTGACCAAAAAATTTATTTAATGCCTAAAATATGATCAGTATGTAGAAACAATTACAAAATGGAACGATACTTGGGGCATTGAAATACTGCAAGAAAAATTATCATTTTCCAGTGGCAAGCGTGAGCATTTTGTAACCCAGGATACTAAATGTAAGCTCAGAGCCTTAAAATGTGTCACTTCTGTTGTTATTCACTTCAGTACACTATGCATCGCAACACTTGCTTCATTTTCCATATTTGTGTCTCCATAGTTTTCCTCACCAACTGAATCTGATTTGAACTTCTAGAAGAAAGGGACTTACCAAAATTTAAAAAGGCTGTGCTGAAAGCAAGTAGAATAGGGAAGAGTGATCTAGTCATCTATAACATATGAGTGATTAAGTGAGTGTTTTTGGTTTGAGGCTATATATGCTGCTGTTCACTGTTCACGTGAACTTGCAAGAAAGTGGGTTTATTATGTGGTTCACATATTTTACTGTAAGAAGGAATATTTAATGTTCTAGCGGTTCAAATGATGCAGAACAGTCAGTGGAGTAAATAAACTAAAAAAATGACCACTCTACACATCCTGATTTTGGAAATCCCTCATAAGGTGAAGATCCCCTACTACCCGTCTCTGAGAAAACTTCAGCTTAGCTTCACACTAAATGAACATTAAAACTGGACGGAACCCTGCCTCACAGTAATAAAGGAACGAAATTGCTGTTTACAACAGAATTTTCCAATAATGTATCAACATATTTTAAAGGATTGCTGTGTGCAAACATAACCTGACCCTTACAAACCTCAGTTGCATATTATTTGCGTTTCTACTTACCATTGTAAGCATTTTCTTATATACCAAAAATCAAGGTAGATAATGTTATACCTCCTGATCTATCTAGCATATTTAATCCATTTCATTTCAGCAAATGAGACATATGTCGGTGGGATGTATTCAAAATTATCCTATCATTTGTTTGAATTTGGCAAGTGAGCGATGTGGAGCTCCGCTGTCTTTAGTTATACCACGAAACTCTAGGAAGGATTAATTGTCAGTGCGGTGCTTGCTTCACAAAAACCTATACTAGGATTCTAATCACCTGAAGTGATTTAGCTCGCATTTATCCCAATTAAGCCTTATTCCAAGCGACCTCTACTTCTTAAACAGGGATATTTAACGTTGATTGGATTTTGCAAGTACATGTGTGTCTTTAAGATTGAGTTGTTCGTCACATGGTTTAATTTCATGAGTCTCTAGTTTGATGTTTCTGAGAATAAGCCTTGGTTGTTTGCTTTTGCTGGCTCTTCATGCCTATTATTATTACACTGAAAACAAAGCATATTTGTGGTTACTTGTTTGAATTTTATCGTATAACTCAAAGAGTTCGAAGTTATTATTGTTAATTATGGTTGTATTAATACTAAAAATTAATGCCAATTAGGAAACTTGTCTAGATTCCTAATTTTGTCTCTAGCAAGGGTCTGGAAAATCGATTCAAGCTGTTCAATTAGAATAAAATCATATCTTGTTAATGTGCCACTTTAAGATTTAAATTTGCCAAATCCAATGCACATATAAGGTAAACGCATTCTTAAGCCTGACAGAGTAACAAGGTTTAATATCTCATGTGTGTGTCAGAAATGTTTTTCGGATTCAGCAATCAATTTTTTTATTAATACCTTATAAGAAATATTTTTATTCATTATTATTTGAGGGAATCAGAAGTGACACCAACGTCAATGACACTGATAATGATGGGATTAAAAATAGCTCTAAGGTGATCATCATTTCCTGGACAACTTGTCAGAAATGTCTTGCATTATCGCTAGATCGTGTTCGGTGAAGATACTTCTCGGCATCCAAGCACTATGATCCTGATGTTAGAATTCTCAATGCTTCTTGAAACCTAAAATTAAGATCCTAGTAAACCTCTTAGTAATGAAATTTATGCACTTCAAATCACCAGAAGGTACTCTATGAATAATACCAAATTGTGATGCATATTAACAATTAAAGGTTTGCTATTTGCACTAACATAATTAAAAAATAATTCAATTTCCAGGGTCCCTCTTGCCAGAAATCTGTTCTTAATCATTTCCATTTATGAATAAATTGCTTCTGAAAAAAGCTTCAGTGGATATCAAATAATGATCTGTGTTTATTATTTTATAGTACCTTCTATTTTACATTTTTAGCTATGAAATCGGAGAGAAATCAGAGAAAACAATTCGGACTTATTTTCAACGAGCCCTATAAGCATAACTCCATAACTTATTATATAAACAATGTTCTCCAAGTTCTTTCATTTACACATTCCTTCACTTAAAATAGAAGTGAATGTCCCTAGCCGCTCCGTAGGACGCTAAGGTCACTACCTGGAACTTATTAACCTATACGTGCTACAATAATTACTGGGTAACCCCAGGTTATAAGGGTTTCCATTAAGCAAGTGGTAATTTTGTTGATCATTGAAAGCAACGTTTGACCACTAACGCCAAAGAAACCCAAAAGTAGCTATTGGATCGTGTGACAAGTAAAACATAACGTTGAAGACTCTACTTGAACAGAACCTAAGGAAAACCTGATAGAAGGCTCTACCAAACCGGCCGATGCATCGAAGTTGTTCAGTCCAAAAAGAAGCTGCAAAATATCCTAGAGTGATTGTCGGCCAATTTTACGATCGCAGAGGGAGTGAGGTCCTTAAAGCAGAGAACGCTGACTATTTAAAATGGATTCTAGAGCTTCTAGAAGATAGTCCGTTCAAAATAAGAGCGCCAATCATCACCCCAACTAGCAGAGGCTCTGATTGTGTTCTGGAGATGACTTCCGATATTGCTGTCATCGAATATGGATACTGGGATCTTCCGCCGAATCGATGTTGCAAAATTAATTGAAGAGCTACATTAAATATGATCACTACATGTCCGAGGTCCGGAGCGATGTCGCTCCGCTTCGTACCAGAACGTTAAGGCGATGTGTGTTTATCGGCTTGAGCAGATTTCCGGGATGACGGGATCTCCTTATCGGTGCCATGATGCTAAAAGCTAATGCTAGGATAAGTCAGGGCCACTACAACATTATGAGCTGCATGATGGTGTGATTATAGTTTCCGTTTGATTGGTACGAATTTCGCGGTGTGGAAAAATTGACATTCACCACGATAATGAAAGTTCTTCAAGTTAAAATACATTAAATGGGTCTACGCGGGAATACCCGAGTTTAGCGCAGCTTCCGATGGTGCAGCTGCCGACCCGTGAAACCTCCACCTCTCACCGCTGTCGCCATCATGAAAGGGCCCACACCAGGAGATCCGTGCCTGTGTCCCACGCTTTCTTAAAAGGAAGACAATTTAACAGTGATGCATTCATTGTCGGTAATTTGATGGGGGTGATAGGATTGCTGAGGTTTGAAGTAGTTGGACGCAGAGCTCAAAAACAGTGGCACGAATGTAGGGACAAAGCGAAAACTCATTTTGAATAAATTCACTAGGCTTCATGCTAAGTTAAGCATTGATATTGTGCTTTCCTTCCATTTGAAAATGACAAATTTACAATTTAATAAAATTAAATTGAAAATGTCTACCTTTTGTTTAGTTTAAGCATTAAAATGATTTAAGCATTTTGGAACTCCGACGCTGTTTTAGCAGGTTGCAGAGTCTTCTGAGCATGCTGGAAGGACTTTTACCAGTCCGATGGGCTTTTTCAGAGTAGGATCTTCGGGAGAAGATTTTTATGCTCATACGGATGGGGTGTTGGTAGTATCAGATGCGTGTGTTTAGGGATATAAGTCAAGTGACCACTTCTACACCTACCGATATTCCTTTCAATTTTTTTCCAATTTGAAATTGTTAAAGGATGGATTTAGCAACAAAGTATCCTAAATGGTTCCATACAAAACAACTTATCCATCATGGGAATACACTGTTATTTGCAACGCCAATGCTACTATTGGAAATGGACCTGCTAGTGACTTTTGTGTTGCACAAAATTATCACATATTCTTGAACCCTAGTTTAACAGTCACGTTAATCATGGAGAAACGCCATTCGAGAAGTGAGAATACTAGGCTACCAGGCTAGGCTCATTGTGCCTTTATGGCATATTGATTTGACTGCCACTAGTATTCTCACTTCTCGGATGGTGTTTCTCCATGATTAACATGGCTGTTAAAGTCGGTTTCAAGTACAGGTGATCATTTGAAAACTACCAGCCTAGTGTTAGTTAGTAATCCGTCCCTCCAAGCCTAATATGAGCATTAAATTTTTGCTCGAACAAGTTGGTAATTTTGTAAAAATGAAGAAAATGCCATATAGGAACCCTTGTCGTGATTTTATTCTAGTGCATGAATTTAATTATTGTTGCTTTTTAAACAAATTATGATAATTTTCTCTTAGAAACAGCCAATAAAATTTCTAAAAAACATCAATAATTTTAATTTTAAGGGATTGAGTACAATTGAATTGCATGCTCTGAAGGAAACGCGGGGGAATTCCTGAAAAGTTATTGATAAGTTACGAAAACCTTATCGATCTCTTTGTTAGTGCTTGCTTTTGTTGAATAAAAAACTGAAATTTCGAACTTGTTTTTTTATAATTTTTTCCGATTAGTGCTATAAGTATGTGCTACAAATATTACCAAAACGTTTGAAACACCTTTTTAATCTCCGGTCTAACTGCACTTCCTGTTGAAAATACCGACTAATCACAGTCTCGATCAAAGACTTGAGAATTTCCTGAGAGCCCATAAACCAATTGCCACAAACGGTTCCTACCAATCATAGTTGTACTCTATCAATTACAGCTCCACCCTCACCATCACCACTCATCTTGCACCCTCGAAACTTTAACTGGCAACTTACGTTTTCCGCAGTTTAGTTATTGCTGTCACAGGAATGGAGTGGAATGGAGATGAAATGGGAGTTAGACCTCCGAGCTGACATTTAGCAAAGTTGAGTGTCCGATAATTGTGAGGCCTATTAGGCAGTGAATCGGGGACGCGACTCAGTGATAAGCCTTCCACTATCACAGATATAAATGGCATTTCATGATATATCCTTAAAATACAGCTTAATTGAATCACGTCTTTAGCTAAACTGGAACTGAAAGGAACAAGGAAAATCGTTTGCCTACGTCTGGATTCAGGCAAGAGAGAACCTATTTAGAATAGTCAAAATTCCATGAAGTCCCAGAATGGATTACAATGTAACCGGTTGAAACAAAGATATATTATCTACACAGTCGATGCTTTCGGTTGCTTTTTTGAATCAGCTGTAATTGAAGACACTTACAGAAGGATACTCTAGCAAAATGTTGTCATTTCCGTCTCAATACACACTACATGAATGGCTCCGTTATAGTTTTTTAGATGTCTTGTATTTTATAATCTCATCGAGAGATTTATAATGATTAAAATAATCTTAGAAAAAATTGCTTTCATTAGCTTAACGATATATCGATTTATGATTCATTAGGCCAGATGCACAACTTGTGGCTATTCTCCTTACCTACTACTAGATTAACTTCTCTTACGTGGTTGATTTCTCTCTAAGTGCAAATTTTAGAAACCTTTTGTGGGCTTTTTACCGGGTGCCTTGAAAGCGTTCCTTTAACGGTTTCCGGGTGATTTCAAGAGTTAGGTAGGTGAGGACTAAAACACCTAATCTGAGTTATCATGGAGGATAAACATCTGAGATATGACCCATCAACTACAACATAGAATAGACTAAGTGACTTATGTTGCAGTCGTAAAAGTAACGTTCGATTTGACGAGCTTCTATAGAAATTAAATTTATTTCATTTCCGTCACCACCATTAGCTTTTAAAATGGTCAAGTGGTATTTAAATGTTACAGTTTCCTGCTGAGCAGCAAAACGTACCTTGCACTATTTACTGCTTCTTCAAATCAGCATTTATTTATGCGTACTACATTACATTAGCTTTAACAAGCAGAAATGTCCTTTGCTTCTTTTGTTTGGAGCCGAAACCAACATCTGTGAAACTGTTTCGGAATTCCCATCTTGATTGACAATTTGTATTGCATTCCTTCTAGCTAGACTGTCATGTGCATTTGACTGAATTCGGATTGTGTATGATAGACCATTTTGGCTTCTTAATGCAAAAAGCTGTTTCAGTATATTTTACGCTTATCCCAGTCGCACAGATGTCTTATTGTTTTTTCAAATATTTCACCACGTATTTGGATTCAGGATTATCACTTTATTATCAATAGATTTCTTCAGAAGGCTAACAAACGCATCTAAATTTCTTCGCGAATTGGCAGGATTTTCCGTGCGTGATCTAGTTGCCATCCCCTTAAATCGCCAAAAAGCTGATTTTAGCCCAAGGTAGTAACAGTACATTTGAGTTAAAAAGAAAAATATTAACAGGCGGTTGCAGGGTGTCAGAGAAAAGGAGATGACTTATTTGATAATTAAAGTCTCCAAGCGCATTTATCTACATTTTGCTCAGTGACCCTTGAAAATTTATCAAAATTAACTAGGAGAATTTTAATAAGTCTTGGTCAATTTTCATTGTCAAATCGAAGAAAATCAATATACCCACCTAACGTAAAGTACGGAGGTGCTATGCTACAGCCACAAGCGACGGGACGCGCGTTAACTCCAAGTTTATTCAACGAAGTGCAAGGCGTCATAGTCACGGATTAAACAACTTCACATATACAGAAAATAAGGAAAGGTAAATAAATTGTAGTTCAAGAAAATCAGAAGATTATTAATATATCTTTCTAAAGATATAACACTCCTCCCCTTTCTGGGAAAGGTTCCTTCAAATGAGTTGAGGTTAGAAATACGGAGGAATTGGAGTGTACACTTCTTTCATAAATGTGAATCTAGCGGACATTCCCATTGGGGGCTACAACGAACAGACTACATTAAGCCGGGAATCCAAAAGAAAGAATAGAGATGACAAAGGAACGGAGTCCGCGATCTAGGGTATGCTCCATGTTGCTCTTTGGCTGGAGCAGGGGCCATCGGTGACTTTTTCGATATCCGCTTAAAAAGGATTCGATTTCTATGGTCAAAATTAGTTTTCGACTTCGGGTTCCTTCGTTCAGTGCTGTGATTAGGTAGCATAGCTTTATTTTTCCGACTAGGATTCCGTCGCCGAATTTTATTTATCAATTCTTACCCTATTTTTTAATCAAATGATCAAATATCATCATCTTGGAAAAAATGCGGCCAACTTCCTTTTTGTAATGTCAATTTGCGTTGTTTACACACCTTGCACTTGGGCCGTAATACATAAGCGATCGATTTTCTACGTACTACTTTTTTGGTTGAGTGACTGCGACAACCATTTCTCTTGTCTCCACGGTGGAGGAAGGTGCGTGATGTTTGTCGACCGTGTCCTTAAACACGGTCATAATGCGTACCTCCGAGGTGGCTGACTGAGTCATTCGTGGGTCCGCCTGTAGTCCGAGGTCCGGCCATGTTGAATTTGTCGATCAAGTACTGGATATGTTAACATTTGGGTCCTCCAGTTTCGGTCTTCCGAGTTCAATCCAAGTATTTGTTGATGTCATCGTGAAATCTGAGCCCGTGTCTAGTTGTAGGTGCATCTTGAGCCCAATTATAGCTACAGGGACAAATCTCCATCTGTTCCTTGTCACTTTTAGGCTGGTACGTAGACCATTCGACTGGACTTCTTTGCCTCCCGTACGATGGCTATAAGTAGGGCTCTTTCGTTTGGTTTTATCGCAAAATCCATCTTTGTGGTTCCTGTATTGAGCACCAACTTAGTGTTTGCCATGATATTCTGATGTCGAACGAAGGCATCCGCTAGCTCTTGGACAGCTGAGTAGGGATCCTTAACCAGGAGAACGGTGAGTTGGGCACAGACGGAGGATAACTCGGGGCTCTTAAAGTCTAATATGAAAGTGAGACTTTGTGGGTTATGAAATGAGAAACGGCTGAACCGAAACTCGGAGTAGAGTTTGTTGACTCTGGTTACGCAGCCACTATAATATTTTCTCCAGGCTCCATCACGACTTTGAAGTACTGGAAACAGTAATTAAAGAGACTTTTCGCCCTAATATAAAATACGCTATCCAACGATGGATCAAAAACGGGATCTGATCAACGATTCTATCGCAATTCCTCCTAATATCTATTATTAACGTAGAAGTTAATATTTGATGCTAGAAAACATTAGTCATTTGCAAATGTAAATATTGAATAAATTCACCAAATATTGCTTGAATGTGTCCCAAAACTACATCTTCTTTAGTTAATAATTGCTTCTATTTCTCTTAAAGTGTTATCTCGAAGGGAATTTGGTGAAATCAAAAATGCTCATAAACATATTATAAATAATATTGCATGATTGTAATAAACGAACTGAGTAATCCCTACGGAGATGTGCTGCTACATGCCTGATTCAGTGATCGCATAAGCCAGGTATCACCATCCGATGAGTGCTTTATATTTCTTATAAGCCATATTTGTGGTAATCGAAGGACTTTGAGAGTCTGGCCATCAACAAACTTAAGAGTACCACTAACTTTCATGAAATTATCAACAGCAGCTGGAGTGTAAACAAGAACCGTGAGTTCTCTATAATTAACGATACATTTAGAATTGGTAACCAAAAGCCTAATATCTTCCATTCCTTGAAGTTCTATGATTTAGGATATCAAAACCTTTACAGAAAAATTGTTGTTCGTTAATAAATGCATGATTTTAAGTTATAAATAGAAAGATTTCAGCCAAATATGCTTCTTCATCTTCGCCTAATTTTTTTTCTTATTTTCAGAGTTGTTGTTAAATCGAATTCACCACCCCTATTGCTGCAGTTGGAAACAATTAAGGATTCCTACCAATCTCATCACAGATAATAACAATTTCTGCAGAATGTCAGTACCAAATTTGGTTTCGACTTCTTAATGTAATTCAATGTAGCTTAATTTTATTTCATTGAGTTTCAAGTTCTGATACCCTTTGGGAGATATTTTAACTGGACAACAAAACCAAGTGCGAGCTTAAGCCTCTTGTCTACGCCGCCCCACGGAGTTCGTGTCATATGTTTTGCCAGCATAAGGGATAACCAGTTCTTCCACATATGGAACAATGTCAAACAGGCTCCCGGGTGGTAAGGATAGACGTGTGAAGCGTGTATGGTTAGATATGAGGGAGTTAATAGTCTGAAGGCATCGAGGTGACTAGCACGTAAAGAAGGGTGTACATGCGTTGGTTGGGTGTCCACTTTGCACTGGGCAATAGCCAACTCGGACAGGCAAAGTGAATCAACGCCAAGAAGAGTCCCAGTAGAGTTTAATCTATAAGGCGAAGACATATGAATGATATCAGTGCTGTGGCGTCTAGTGAGCCCAACTGTGGAATCACTGAGCCTCAGTGACTGCCTTCAATCGATAGAGTTTATGATTTAGCTCCGTTTATGAATTAGTTTTTAATAGGCCACCCGACCCTAAATGTTTGTCCCAGGTCGAGAAAGGGTGTACACATCCAAATTCGAATCTTTTCAAGGCGGCATACATGGATAGACAAGGACTTGCACTGTTTGGCTTGACTAGAGATCAGGTGAATCGAATGGGTGAATGGGACACTTAGGAATGGCAAGGCATCCATCTGGATGTCACGTGGATGCATTGCAGAATGACATGGGAGATAAAGGCCGGAGAGGCGGTCTCAAATCCCTCGATTACCTCATTTGACAAAATTGATAAACTCCAACAATGTATGCTGCATTCAATCAATGATCTCCTAAGGTAATGAAACCAACCAATCAACCACTTGAGGGCAGCAAGAAAAATACGCTTGTTAAACACAGATTCAACCAAGGTACACAAAAAACCATTGTGCAACCGTGTATTTCGATTTGCGAAATTGGAATAGCACATGATTAATGAAGGATTAGATGGTTATTTTCATTTGGAATTGGACATAATCCCGAATTAAACAATACATGGAATAGCAAATGTTTCGCTACCACTGGCGTAGAAGTCAAGGCGACTTGCAAGTCTCAAGTCTCATCGTTTTTTTTCCGCCAACCACGAATCAAATGAAAACACCACCTATGAATCCGAGAAATCGGAGTAGTCAAGTGCTATTTTTAATTCTCTAGGGAACGTCGAAGCCCCGGATCAAACATCTATAAGATTTTGAATTGAGAAACAAAACAAGCATGCAATCATGGAGACGCAATTGGGTGACATCCTCCCTGTTTCCAGATAAAAGGCTGTCATTTTGGCTTTCTCAGAATTAACAGACCTCGATTAACGCTCAATTTACTTCTACTGAATCAAAACGCAACGCATTCCACTATTGATACGAAGGAGCAAGTCCAGCAGTTTCGAAATCAGTGCCATGTCTTACGAAGTGTAATAAACACGACCAAAATAATCAATTTCGCTTAACTTTTGTAACGCCCCAACCTACCAATACATCTGCTGGAGGTAGCGGTACGCTTCCTTCTCCGCCAAACACTCAAGCAGGCAGGATCTCTCCCTCTAGGTGTCGTCATGGTGTTCGGCAAAGTTCGCCTGCGTGGCAGTAGACGAACAACAATATTGATTGTCGTCATCACCACCATCATCGTCATCCGAAATAAGTAAGCGCACTTTCACCTCTGCAATGCCTACTGCTCGATCGTGAATGGACATCTGCAAGTCGCGATTGACTGTGACATCCTTCTCGAGGTCCGGTCGGAACCGCCATATATGCGCCTTCTTCATGTCGCGGCATTGCCAACACTCGTCGTCCGAGCAGGCATCGAAGTGGTCCAGAACCTCCTTGCACTCCCTACAACGCATATCAGCGCACCCCTTGCACTCTCGCAGATGGAGCAGCATGTCAATGAGACTGCAGCACTACACACGTGAGCAGACAAGCCTTCCAGACTGCTGCAGTTCAATGCACCTGCAAGTGTGAACCAGCCATTTCAGCAGGTTCCTCCATAGAAAGTAGCTTCCGTTATTTAATTCAACAAATCCGAATTTCACGAAGAATCCACTTTCACCTGTTCCTTCGGAATTCCAGCATCACGAGAAATTATTAAATTCATCCTAGGCTATGCACATACTTCCTCAGTTGTTATATTTTAGCATCATTGAATTTGGTGGCGATTCAAATAATAGAAACTTACAGATTCATTGTTTCTAATTTATTGTTTTTGCAAACTTGATATATTTATCTACAGTATTTTTACAAATATTGAGAAATATTTAGCCTTATAGTAATTACAGACCTCTCTCAGCAAAGCGAAAATCAGGATGCGAGAGACCTCCTGACTCTAAATCGGATTTCTAGCGGGGATCACAAAACCGCGGCTCCTAAAATCACCACAGAGCTACTCAATGAATGCCTATGTAACACATTTTACACAAAATACTCTTCGTCGGGAGCCACACACGTGAGCAGAATCCCACCACATATGAGCTACATATGGAAAACGTCTTCTCCAAAGACGACAAATATTCTTGTACTGATCCCTCGAAAATTAGAAGAAAATGTAATTGTTTCTGACATTGGATTATCCTGGTTTTCCCTATTTCCGATCTTAGTTCGAGGGTACGCGTGGAGACAGTGGAAAGAAGCATTTAATCCAGATTTCTCTCTCCCCAACCCTGAAACATAGCTGATTTAAAAAAAAATTATCGAGCATAACAATGACTAGACAAGATTACAATTGCGACTTTATTTTGCGATATTTCACTTCACACTCTTTCTAAGAAAGATAATCAAATTGAAAGAAGTTATTTCGTAATTAGAATTTAAAACAATGAACTGCTTACTCATGCAAATATGCCAAATGCCAAATTGTCAGTTAGATTTGACAGGGTTTGAATACAACAGAATACATCGAATAGCTCTTGGCGGATTTGTGAATAAGATTGGTCAAATTGGTATTGCAGTCGGTGACTGTTCACCAAGATTAGTCCCGTACAATTTTTTTAAGAATGCAAAGTTATGGGCTAAAATCCATGAGTCCCAATTGTCGTTTTATAGTTCCATATAAATTGGCTATTACATCATATTCCATAAAGGGAAATACTTTGCTTGGCGGTGGATTTCCAAGAAATAACATTCCAGCACTTTATTACAGAACTCCTGTTTTTTTCGGTTGGAAGAAGGCAGCATTCTGGATTTATGTCGAAGGATGTATATAACGTGACAAATCATGATTCGTCACATAAAATCAGTCTTTTTTCAACTGTTTCAGTAGAGACTAATTCAAGATGTCTCTGTTGCAAACTCTAAACGCCTTGAAACCTACGACGCCTATAAGAGCAGCGGTTTTCTCACAACAGATCTTGCGTGGAGGAATTCAGACCCCGTGCGCAGCTACAGACAAGGATCTGTTTCTATGGAAACTGTTCCCTGGTTTTCATTACGCTCCGTAGTGATTTTAAAAGCCGTGGTCTTGAGATTTTCTCAAGCAGATAGGCTTACCGCATAATCCAAGAAGTCTCAAGTATACTGCGAGGTTTTTCCGAGGACACTGTATCCAAATCTGGAAATTATCCAATGATGGATAGAAAATCGGGATGTTATCAACGATTTCATCTGGAGTTTTCGTTTGCTCATTTACTGCGTTGGTTAGGGCCGCGAGAAGCTCTTTGATTTGCTGAGTCGCTACAGCGCAAAGCACGGAGGTGTAATGCTACGCAACGTGGTCTGATTAGTAAGCGTTACGTTAGATCACGGCCACATGAGGCCGGACGCGTGGTAACTCCAAGTTTATCCAACAAAGTGCAAGGCGTCATATTAACGACTTAAACAACTGTACCTTTTTACGGATAACATCGAAAGGTAAATCAAGTATATTTCAAGATAATCAGAAAAAATATTAAATGGTTGATGTATAATCTATAAAGGATTATAATTTAAACTACCATATCGTGTATATGAAAACATTTTTTTCAGTTTGAAATGCTCTTATGGAAAAAATAATCACGACAGCTTGTGTAGGTAAAGCAAAACGCTATTTTTTCAAATTATGAACTGATTTTCACTTATCTTTCATAAGCTGTAATGAAGGTAATGCTTTTTATATTATTTGCATTTTTTAAAACTCTGGATAGGTTTTTCGAGCTTCAATTTGGTCGTAAATTTAGAGCAATGAAGGCGAGAATAATCAAACATCTTCCCTTCTGAAATTCAGTGAAATATCTCACCTGTAACTCAATAAATTAATGTTTAGCACTCATAAAATTTATAAGAAAGTAAATCGTCCAAACTTACGCTTTCTATAGAGAAATATAACATGCAATCGAGATTGAGGAGTTTTTACATTATTAAAAACACTGCGAATGTGAGTAAGATGCGACATCATTCAACGGCCTCGAGCGGCGCCAGGGTGTAGATTTTCTGAAAACTCGTGAATTGTCCTTATCGGAAATACAAATTCCAGTTGAGAAGAACTTAGGCCTTTGAATAGATCTGAACATGAGTACGCTGCCCTCAAACGTCCAGGACAATCTTGCTTCATGACCAGAGGTAAAAATGAATATTCGCTTAATCCTTTTTATAACATTTCCAGTTTTCTGGACTTCCAGACTTAAGGTAATCTAAGACATCGCCTATTCTCTAAAACCCTGTAACCGCTTGCTGATTTTTTTTCTTTAACTCAAATTTATTGTTACTTTCTTGGGTTAAAACCAGCTTTTGGGCGATTTAAGGGGATGGAAATTAGATCACGTGCAGAAAATTCCTGCAAATTTGCAAAGAAATCAAGACGCGTTTGTTAACCTTCTGAAGAAAACTATTGAAAATAAAATGGTAATCCAGAATATAAATTCGTATAAACATAAAAAATAAATTTAAATGACCTCACGATCATCCGTGCTACTTCGATAATAAGTAAAATATACTGAAGCAGTTTGTTTGCATTAAAAAACAAACATAGTGCATCGTACTCAGTCTGAATTTAGCTAAACGCACATGACAGTCAAGCTAGAAGGAATGCAACGTCAATTAGCAATCAAGGTGTGAATTTGGAAACATCTTCACAAATTCTGGTTTTGGCTTTACACAGAAAAAGTGAATGACAGCTTTGCCTGTAAAAATTATGATAGTAAACTTTGCAAAATTAAAAAATTAGTTTTAAGAATCAATAAGTTTTGAAAAATAAAGCACGCTTTGCTACTCAGCGGGGAACCGTTGCATTTAATTGCCACTTGAATATTGTTAAAAGCGAATGATGGTGACGAAATGAAAGATATTTAATTACTAAAAAAATCTTTGTTTTAAAAATAGAACAAATATCGATTTGGGAGGCTGCTTGCTGTGCACTGGTAGCGACAGGTGAAATCTTTATTAAAATGCATTAATTACTACTGTGCTCATATAATTGTTCCCTCTTCGTGAAAAATCGTAGTTCTTCACTTTAACTTAATTCATCCTATGACTAAGCGCGCCAAATTAAACGATTCTTTTGCGACTGCAGCATAATTTAATTAGTCGATTCTATGATGTAGTTCGTCTATTTATTCAGTTTGTCCTTATGTTGATAGAGTAAAAAGCTATCTCATTCCATTATTTTGTGTAGTTATAAACCCTATTTTAATTAATTTTGACAACCAGCATAGGGGCATAGATGAAATTAAGTTGTATTCCACTTCTTTCTTTTTCTAATGGGTTAGGGGAAGAACGGACATGAGGACTGATGAAGCCATCCTAAAAATATTTACGTAACCGCTTTGACTTCCTTGCGTTACAGTAGGAGTTTGAATTCTGCTACCGCCACTAAAATGCCGATTAATTATCCACCCTCCGTATCATCCACGACGTCATTCAATGGCCATCTTCATTTTAAAACAACAATATGCTGGGTTTGGAGAGCGTTCCAATCATGTACAGTTATTTTGCTGTCTTGTAGACTCCTGTGCTCGGTGTCTCTCTCCATTGAACAGCAACTACAATAATCACCTCATCTATTTTGATTGCCGCCGGCTTTCATCTTCTCTCAAATGTTTATTCGCCATGATAATTCAGATGAAGGGTTCCATTCCTTACCCACTTAATTGTTGAAATCACCCAGAAACTGTCAAAGAAACGCTTTAAGGAATCCAGTAAAAACCCACAAAAGGTTACTGAAATTTGCACTTAAAGAGAAATCAACTACCTACAAAATTAATCTAGTAGTAGGTAAATAGAACAGCCTCAAGTCATTCAACTGTTCTAATAAATCATAATTCGATACATCGTTAAATAGGGAAAGCCATTTTTCCCAAGATTACTTTAATCCATATTAATCTCTCGATGCGAATATAAATTAAAAGGCATGCCTTGCATCGAACATCTAGGAAACACTTGTAACAGAGCCATTAATGAAGTGTGTATTTAGACAGAAATGGCAACATTTGGCTGAAGTATCCTTCTGCAAGTGTCTTCAATAGCAGCTGATTCAAGAAGCAACCGAAAGCATTGACTGTGGGGATTATATTTTGTATTTAGTGCTAAGCGAAGTGAGGCAGTTTCAACCGGTTTCATTGTAATCCATTCTGGAACTCCACTAAATTTCGACTATTTAACTCAACACAGAATCCAAATTAATGACATACGGATATGTATATTACTGGCCAGAATGGAGGCCTGCTTTTGTGTGAAATATTTAAATTTCTCTCGCTAGGCAAGAGCAACTGGATCCAACGTTATATTGCCAACTTTTAATCCTAGATTCTTCGCCGTCTCAAAAGTAATTCTTCAGCAGACACTGCTATCTCGACGGTATTTTGCAATAGATTACCATAATAGATTTGTTCTCTGCCAGATATGTGGTACTTTAAGCACTTCCTAATTAATATTCTCTGGTAGATCCAACCCGTGTCCTCCATCCATCCAGAGAAAGTTGTCAATTTTGAGGAATTTTTATCTGTAACATGAATTTGTGCATTCATATGAAGTAAACCAAAACCATTTACACTTTTGCGAGTAGTGAAGATCAGATGGGAGAGTGGTTGACGAATATATGACAATTTGTAAAGGTTTTTAAAAATATTCTGTCTGGATAAAGGATGTTATGTTTACAAAAATGAAAGTTTAGAAAGTCTGAAAATTGCCAATGTCAAACGCAAAATGTTATGGAAGCAGAGAAGCAAAATGGACTTAGAAAAAGCAATTTAGTAAATAAATGAAACGATACCGCTCAAGATCAGTTTGAAGAAATTGAGCCAGTAAAAGTTCTTGTTCGACTAATTAAAGAATCTGTGGAATTAATTTTGACCCTACAATCTAAAACACTTAAATATCCAACGAAGGTATGAATACTTTCAGCAAATATATTATGATAATCAGTAAGATCTTATGTTCATTTAAACAATTAATAATAATTTCCATATGTTCTGGCGAGTCGAGAGCGACTCGGAAAAGATGATTTCCAGTGGAAATATATTGTAATGGGTTTAGATCGACTACCTATCACTGCAACGATGTCATCCACCAATCTGGCATATGGTCAAGCTAATAAACTAGGGATGTCCCTATAAGGATCGGCTTATGGAATAAGTAGACGGTTCTTCGTACAGCTAAATGTACATTAAACTCAGCCTACTGAATAAAAAAGGTCCCCCACTTTTCCGAAATTAATATGAGTTTCTAACAACTGCATAGGCGCTATCGTTGACAGTTCCAAGCCCAAAGGCAGTCGGTAATAATTCTGGAGCCTGGCGTCTTCAGAGCATGAAAGTGGCACTGTGCCTTGCTTCCTCTTTTTCATACAATAAATCGGCTTTTCCATAAAAAGAAAAAAGGAAAAGGACCGGTGTAGCTAAATCGGGACTATAATTAGAATGAGTGTACTTTGCGGATCGTTTGTGCTGAAGGCTTAAACAACACCATTTTAACCAAAAATTTGACCAAATTAAACTGCAGTATAGGGCTTCACAATCAAATTCTATTTTATCTTTTACATTCTAAGGATTATAACTGGATCTGCGTCCCTGATTTACTGCCTAATAGTCCTCAAAATTACCTGATATCCAACTTCGCTACAGTGCAGCTCGGAGATTTAACTCGCATTTCCACCCCACCAAAACAAACCCCTGATTCACAGCTTATACAGCCAGTAAAATTACCTGATATCCTAAGACCCCACCACCCGCTAGACGAAAATCGTGATGTGCAAGCGTTCAGTCATTCTCTTCTTCACTTAGCATTGCCTGCGAATGCTCCTCTTCTTCCGTCGGTGCCCATTACTTCTTCTTGAGCTCTCAGCATCTCTACCACCACCATCTCGAAGACGAAGAAGCTGTGGTTGATGCCATGGTGCATGTCTATCAAAATAGATCAGACCGCGGCCCTCCTTTCGCAGACCGTGCTCATGAAGCACACATGGCTCAGTTTTGTAAATTAGACAATTCACTACGTTCTTGATTGCCCAGGACGAAAACTTCACCTCTTTCATGCTATCTTTTTTCATTTATAAGAGTAAATATGAACAGCAACCATTTTAAAGTTGCCGTTTTACGCAATTGGCATTCAACATACCCTGATAATAACTTTATCAACAGAAGTATGTTGTGGTGCCGATGGCGGTCACGACGGTAGTACTATTTGTAGCTGAAAAAAGTGTTTGACTTTCTCTATATGGATTTTTAGGAAACCTTTGCTTTGCAGATATAACGATCACTTTCTTTGGCTTAATGGAGAATAAGGATGAAAGTATAACTCTTTGTTTGATTTGAGAATCTTCACTGAAAATTCTGCAAGATTTCTTATAAATATGATTAAAGGCAAAT
>JAUOZQ010000521.1:0-33076 GCA_030710315.1 Anomotaenia brevis
TTCTGCATATGAACAGCCTAGGACAATGACAATGAATAGCAAAATCAGGAATGACTTTACCATTCTACTAAAATCATCTTCCATCTTGTGCGTACGCTTAAGTTTCGCCTAAATCATGGAAATTGTTTGTACTCAACATTCCATGTTCACAAATCCTAAATTCCATTCAACACAAATCCTCCTTTCGTTTCCTAAGGCAAGTTCGTTAGCTCCAAGACTATACTTCCCTTTTCTTTCTGTATTTCCGGGATCTTCAAAACAGCCTTCTATTTTCTGTTATCCTGAGAAAATTTCCAGAATAATCTCTAGAATTTCCAAGATATCTTAATTTTTTTTGAAAATAAACGACTAAATTTAATGAAACAACCAATGATATTAGTTCATTAAGTCGGATAGACCATTATTGCGGCAAAGTGTTTAAGTAATTAGTCAGTTAAATTCAATTGCTGTATCGAGATCTTGCTTAGCGAAGTCGAGGACTTCATGAGGACTCATGATCAACTTTAGATCAAACATGTAGGTGTGTATCACTTAATACGTCTTTCCACAACCCGAAAATAACTGGATAACAGATGCAACCTCTAAATGGTGACAGTAGAAGCTGTTGTCGGTTTGATTGCTTACTAACTACTCTGCCTACAGTGGGAGCTTGTCTTGTTCATTGGTGACTAAAAGTCAAACTGGAGCCTTTTTGCTAGCTATGGTGATTTCTCTTAAGTTTATGCAAATTTCTACCAACTAAAAGACCAGTTTAACATCCGTCGCTGTAGTAAGAGCTTCTTAAATGGATTCAAATTGTCCCATATATCCCTATATCCTGCCAACAGTGGTATCCTCGTTTATGATTTGAGTATTGCCGTTTCGCCAAAACGTAGCATTTGAAATAACGGAGGATCAGCTTTTGCTAAGCGGTAGGAGCAGTTTGAAATCGTTTTTATGAGTTCCTCGAATGACAACTCCTAAAGAATAAAAAAATACTAAATTAAACGGATGGAGCACTAAGAATGCTGAAAAGGGTATTGATGATTGAATCTTTACACATTTGCAGCATTTTGTTATTTATTTGAAATTTTCGGCACAACCTAGAGAAGAACCTATTAGAAAAACGTGCAAGTTTTTGGGTGTTTCAGTTCAATTTATAGAGTATTTGAGCAATATTGTTTGTGAGCAAAAAAGCGGCATAATACAGCAGAAAAAATGATTTTAGGAATAAAACCTTTTTTGCAGAAATGTAGGAAAATCAAAGCAAAGGAAATTACAGCCCTGCATCAAAAGAACTTCCTTTAGGAAACGAAAATAGGATTTGTTTGCAGGGAATGTTAAATACAAAAAAATTTCATCATTTAGGTAAAACTTGAGCGTATAAATACACACTGGATTGAAGATGAGGTTAGTAGAATGGTAAAGTCATTCCTGATTTTGTTGTTCGTTGACATTGTCTTAGGCTGCTCATCGTCACCCTCTTACGCGGTTATTCTCGACCATGATGGTGTGTTTAACTTTCCGATCTGAGACATTCTTATCTTCTTTAGACGTGTGCGAAGACTTTAAATACTGTAATTCAAGAGCAGTAGAAACCACTCTGCAACACTATGTGGCCAGGGCCCTAGTGAGTGTTTACGCGAAAGTTGGGGAAAGGGAGATTCGATTTGATGGTGATACTGCTGATTGGCATACTTCGTGCATAGAGCATAAAGGTCACTTTCATTGTGTAATTACAACGGCGAATTTGGTCTACAATGCCTTTGACGAACCGACGCCTGATAGTCGGTAAGTGGCATAGACATTTATTGACACTCAGAGTTCCCAAGTTGCGATCCGGAACATTGCAATAAGTTAATAACTTCTCTTTCGACAAATAACTAGGAAATAATTTAATTTTGCAATGATGATTGCCGAAGATCCTAGTCTGGAGTTTTTATGATTTTTTTCTTCTTGAGGTTTAGTTAGTTAGGCGTGTGTTGTCGATGTGAATGAATAATTTTTAAGATGCCACTACTACTGCAGACCACTGTGCAATTTTAACCGAAAAGCCAGTTCCAGTTTATGATGCACCCAAATTGACTTTTATAATTTCTGAGTTCTAAATTGCCCGTTTTTCATGCAACCATGCATTCAAATGTCAAGTTTATTCGCCTCCTACACTCAGAACTAGGAAGTTTACGTCCATGGGGAGCCTGAGAAATCTCACAATTCTTAGTACCGTGGAGTTTCTTTCCTGTCAACGGCTTCGAGTTACTGAACCAGATTTTCATCTTGAAGAGGGAGTTGAATTCAAATTCGATAGCAAACGCTTTACTCGTCCTATTCCAAAATGCCATCGGTTCCATCGACTGCAAGACTCTAAGCACATAGAATTATCCTGTATGGGATATATTTAATAAATACAATTTTAAAAGGAATATCTTCTTTATTTACCAAATTAAGCATTTTGAAATTTCAGATAAGGCAAAAAACTAAATTGCAACTACAAATTGAAAGATAAGTAGGATGTAATGAAAATGTCAGTTTTAATACAATGAATGCGACCGATGGCCGTGGACCGCACAAAGACTCTTTATGCAGTTCTTGTGTGTGAAAAGGTTAAATTAGTGATTTAAAGTTATACTGCAATGAGATGGTTCGTTGTTTGTAGCAATCCGCTACACTTGTCTGGCACAGAAAGGAACGGTTGCATGCCACCACTGGATAAATTCGGTATTCTCTATAGCTGATTTCCAAATTTTCTATCTTACTTAAATTTATTTCTCAGTAATAAAAGGAAAGATCTGTCACAAAGGTAAATTGTCATATTTAGGGAATGACCATAATTTTGTGAGTGATTTGCAAACAATGAATCTGGAAAGGTTACACTAATATATGCTATGATGTGTAAAATACATCAGATTAAAGAATATTTTAACGAGCTTTTGAGTTGAAGATCATTTAAATAAATATATCAATAAATATTTGCCAAATCAATGCGTGCATGGATGACATGTATATATATCTATATATATAAAGAATTCCTTAACGGCTTATTTTGCTTATGTTATGTTATGGACAGGAGTCTAGCGATGTGCCTAATGACTACACAGCCGTCCTCGAGTACACGGAAGATAAAGGCAAACCATTCTAGCCCTCCCACCGATTGGGAAGCATGGGAGAAACCATGGGAGAAAATCTCCGTTATCTCCTGGAATGGCTGATGCAGAAAATAAATGCGGTGGGGAATGAAAGGATTCCCTTGGAGGATCATTCTAGACCTCATGCAAGACAATACTACACGGTCGAAAGTTGTGATTAGGTTTACTAGGCCACCATTTGCAGCACGTACCTCTTGCATGCGTAGGAAACATTGGACATACCTAGGACGTAGGAAAAATGGACAGATTTTTGATCGATTGATTGTGGAGCAACACTCGGTGAGTGGTGGTACCAAACGGAACTGAGAAAGCAAAATGTAGACAATCCAATCAAGTTAATTTGCTACCACCTATTTGGAGGTACTCCGCGTTCAAATAGACACGACCTCGAGGAAGAATTCGCGAAGACAATGGCACGTCCTGCCATCAGAAGTAGCACGGAAGACTGCTACTCCATTAATCGCCGTGTGGAAAACTCAAATTAGAATTGCCCTAGTAAAGAAAATGGGGTATGGGATTGACAAGTACCTGCCCCAAAATGCCCCTAAATGAAGAGCTGAGAAGTAGAGGTGTCAAGGACTCTGAAGACATATGAACGAATTTTCAACTGAAGAGCTACCGTTCAGTTGCTCATTTTGGCTTGTAAGAAACAAGTCAGTAGCATAAACAGGTTAGATCTTCATCTAGAAAAATGCGAAGATTCTTGTAGGGTAATTGAGGGAGAGAGAAAACAATCATAATCTGCCGTCGTCCCATTCAAACCCTTCCCACGAAGTGAGGTGTCGAAACTAATTATTAGTTATGGGCAAATAATACATGTATATAATCCGATTCATTTAAAATATATATCGTGCACATAAAATACAAGAAAACTAACAAGGTATACGGCTTGTGTTTCTATGGCCAAACAATTGCGAGTAAATCCGTGTTAGCAAATCTAATTGCATCTCAACTCGCAATAAGCAATAATGTTACATATATTTCATTTAATAGGTATGTAATGGAGATTGACTTTGTTGCTTCTAGGTTGGAGACCAAAGAGCCTTTCACTTCGACAACCTCAACCTCTTGCATCGAAAAGTGTAGCATTGATGGAGGAGTCGTAGTGCATCGCCAATACACAAATATTCTAGTTGGCCATTGCTAGGAACTTTATGTCAAGTATAGGGCTCGAGGATTCCTGAAGCGTATTTCAGTATTTCAGATATTACTGCTACTAATGAAGAGTTGGGTAGCCATACAGCCTGCCCTCCATACAGCGTGCTGCCTAGATGTGTCTAGGTACAGTAGTAGACTCTGAGAGAACAGAATGAATGAACAGATGTGACTCAGTTAGTCAGAGGCACGATAACAGAGTCCGGTGCAAAATTGCGACTGACATCTAAAAACTGTTTTAAGATCACCATTTCTATAATATTTATTGTTTTTAATTGAAACTAAATTAATCACCCATTAATGGATTTTGACTTTTAATTTGCACAAACGGGGTACCGAGAGAACAGACGATAAGCCAGTGCCTTTTGGAAACCTATTGATGTAACTATACTGGTCATGCCGTTACTTTCCAAAGCAGTATATATATATATATATAACGCCAATCCTGGGACTTTTCGAAACCCAAAACTTCTGAAACATTTAGCATCCAAATATCGGTTTTGTAAAGATAAAGCGACATTGAACTCGAAATGGAACCAAACCTATCCTTACGTTTTACTCCCACAGGCAAGCATTGAGGAGAGTCGACTAATACCATCTACAAGACAGGCAACTGGTGGAGTTATCTCAGTTGACAAGTGCAAGTTCATAGCTCCTATGTTATGGTTGATTGGAGATATTAATAAAGACAGTTATCATGGCATAAATGGCAATCAAAAATTTGGGCACGTTCGAAACTATTTTTAACTTATTCATATTTCTCATATATCTGTAGGCAGAAGAAAACATTTGATTAAGTTCAAAATTTTTGTGGAATATCATTTTAAATCTATTTTCTTATCGGCATATTTTCTATAACTTGGAAAAGATAAATGAAGCCCCTGTGCATCTAGAATAAACGTCCTGTTTGATAAAAATCTAAGAGTAAAGAATAAGAATAACAATTGCCTGCTTGGAGACATAAACATTAATGAAATGAAAATTTACTTTCAGCACAACCTTCTTTAGATATTTCCAGAAGCCGATTGCTGTTAATGGGAAATGGCATTTCACCTAAGTTCATCATCTTTTCAGGGTCTCGCCAGCCGGCATATTATGAGTGATTCCTGTTGCAGTGGTGAATTTAGAAGCCTTGATGATGTGTGTAGTATCTTAGTACAACTCGAGCAAGAATCTCATAAAGGAAAAAAATTTCCCTTTTTTCTTTGGGAAATCGGTTGGGGTCTCTTATGAATATGTCTTATTAGAAGTTAAGATGACATCTTCTGTAGCGTAAGGCTACTCTTAGCTTTGCTTCCTAATTGGAGTTCTTGCCCCCGATAAGAAAAAGGTTCCCATGGGAGGTCCGATCCAGAGAGTTTATTGAATCTGTGTGCGGAAAAATCTTAGCTGGCGTGGTGCTGAGATAATGTTGAACTAATTTATTGGCAAACAAGTTGGTCAGTTAGATTAGGGTCACAAAAGTCCTATTTTTATACGAGGCCTTAAGAGCCTCGAGTTATTTTCCATTCGATCCCAACTCCTGGACATGAATCCCACGACACGACTCCCAAGAGTCAGTGGATGCCTGAGTTCGACATCGAATAACGTGGCAGACGCTAAATTGGCTCCCAGTACAGAAATCACGTCATTCCTTGCAATGACTCAAAACGGTCTTACATAGAGTGGAATCCAGCCAAGCAAGTTACCTTCGTGTAGGTCCTGTGGAAAATTCCACTTCTATCGGTACTGCATATTCATCAATCACTGGTACAACAGGCTTAATAAGAAAGGCCACAAAGATGGGTTTTGTAGTAAAACCAAAAGAAAGAGCTCAACTTCGAGTCGAATGGCCTACAGACTGAGCTCTGTCTCTGTAGGCGTAAATTGGCACACGATACATCTACAGGGTTTTCTCCAGTCTCAGCCTTTCTCCTCCAGGACAAAGATCCGAGTGATTAGTCTTACTGAAGGGATGATAAATGCTCCAAGCAGTTTCAACCGAGGTACTCTTGCTTAACTGTCTTTTCCAGGATCCAAACACATCTCAAGGTTTTATTTTACAGGCACCCATTTGCACCTCTAGAGTCGAAGAATTATTAACTCGTTTTTTTCGACTATCTTCTATAATGTTGTTCTCCGTTTCGTATCAACAGGTTTTAAAATCAACTGGAACTGCACTTTGGGGCATTCATTATTTTACAACACTCACAACAAAAAATAACACTATTGAGAAGAAAAATATGTTGAGGTTAAATAAAAAATAGGAATCAAAATATGTTTGGTATATTTTAAGATATATGGAAGAACAATCATTGCAAGGTTTAACTGCCTGAAATAAGAGAAGCTTTATTTAAGTCATGGTCGTCTCTGTGTCCACTAAGCTTTAGCAAGTACTGTGTTATAAAAATTGCATTAATTTGATCAAATCGAAATTATTAAGCATATAAGGCTTCATAATTTTCAAAGTTGGCCTCATTAGCTTTACTGATAACAGCCTAGCAGAACCGAAATTCGGGGCAGAGTTTTTCGACTCAGCTTGTGGGGTTTATTTTGTTTTCTCCAGGCTCCATCAGGACTTTGATCGCAAAGAAATTTCTCACTTGATTATATGATGTGCGGGACAGTGAGGATTTCATTAAATCTTAGTTCATTGGGTAGTCGAGGAAGTGTGTAATTGATAGAGGCTTCGTAAGCAAAATTATGAAACATTCGCAGAAGTTTACGATTCTTCGTCGACTCTGTTATGTCCGAAGACTTTAGAACCAAGATTGAGTAGCGCTATATCTGTATCCGGATGGATCCAAAGTCGAGATGTGGTTTACAACTTATTTTGAGTTTTATTTTCATTTGCATTTGAAATGTGTTAGCCACGGCCGTGAGTAGTTCTTACTGATTTTGTGCAGCCACTTTCACGTGTGAAGCTTTGCTGACTAAAGAAAATAAAAATGTATTACCTGAAAGGGGATAAAATGCGGTTAATATTAATCAGTGTTCTCCCTGTTTGTAGCACCATATACCTGAACCGCGATAAATGCTCCGTTGTCTGGGTATGAGAACCTGGCCCCATCTCTAACCATACAGGTTTCGGACGGCGTGGCCATACTATCTACGGTTGCCATCTCGGACGGACCTTGAGTGGCATTTTTCGATATTTCGAACTAGCTAACATTTTATGACAATTTGACATGACTCCACAGGCACATAAACGGCTTAGCCTCAGACTTGGGGTTACTGATTTGTCAAGTGATACATGCGCTATCCTCAGGCCCGTTCCTTCATTTCAGTGGTGGTGGTTTTGTTGGTTATAATTGGGAGAGCAAGTATCTGTTCCCACTGCGTCTTGGAAAATAAGCCTTTCGTAAGGGCAGGCAGAAACGCTGCCATGCAATTGAGTGAGTCCATCACTTTTCTTATGGCTCAGTTAGGTATCACTTAGATTCACTCTCACCACCTGGAGATTGGGTTCAATGTCACGCCGTAGGAACAGCTCGAGCCTCTGAGTACCTTGCATCCGATAAGCTGGAGATGAGGTATGTTCTCAAGTCCCCACAAAAGAAACGAGTCCGCATGGAAGGTAGGCCATTCCTCGAAGTTTCTTGCAACTAAAGTGAATTTCAGGAGTCTCAGCTAATACGCTCTTTACAGCATTACCGGTCACTCCATGATTCATTCTATCATTCCTTGCTGAGATAGACTAACTACGTTAGGTGGATGAAACGGTATAGCTTTTTGCAGTTTACCACAAAATTGGAAATTCAATAAGAGGGAAATTGAAAGAGCGAACATCAGTAGAGCTTAATATAGGTAAGAGGGGTGAATGGGATCAGTGTCGTGGCGTCATCTGCGTCAACCTGTTTTACGGTGACGGGCAAACGTACTGAGTCTCAGTGAAGTCCCTCCACTGGTGCAGTTTCCAAAAGTTTCATTAATGTAAATGACCTTAAAAGATATATCAGGCCTCATACCCTTAGATCACTAACCGATTAGGTATGGCGTGTTATGGGCTTCAACAGAGTTCCGAATCGAATCACTGCAGCGAATTCATCTTCTGATATTTCCGAAGGTTCAATTACAAAGAGTACATCCTTAATTACAGCTGATACACAGCAAACGTTATTTCGTCCGATTAAATCTATTAAATGACATGGTATCATTCACTTAATTCCACAGTGTTTGTTAATGCTAGGGCAAATGGTGGTAAGTAGAATTACCTCCATATTAATGAAATTTTCCATTTTTTTGTAAATTTGTAATCTCTAAACTTGATGTTCCGCTGTGGTTGTGCACGATTTTTGGCATTTTCTGGCACCACATGGAATGCATAGCATTGTTAATATAATTGTTTTTAATGTTGCGGCTCAGCCAAAAATGTAGGCTTTGAGTTTGTTATTAAATTATAATACCTCCAGAGCTAAGCTTGAGCTGTTTATAAAGAAGTAGACAATATGAATGAATGAACTAATGAATTGCTTTCTTTTCATAGTCCTCCGATGTCAAGGCTTCCAGCTGTTGACTGATTTACTGCTCCATTCTTGGCATGCAGGCAAGTTGCAACAAGTGTACACCACATGGCTTTGGAGATCTTCTAATTGATCCAGATAATCAGCAGAATCCTTGGTAAGTGCCAGATGGCTGAAAGATTTAAAACATTTCCATCTTCTCGATGTAGGCCCTCTTCTAAGACACATTTTCAACTCCAGAGCACTAACATATATTGTCTTCAGAAATTTAGCAAGGTGGGACGAAGCTAGCATAGAGATATCCTGTAAGTGCTATAGTAGCCATATTGCAAAGAATCGTGGTCCCGAATGCCACGATAATATTGTGGCCTAAGTTTCAGATTGGCTGCTGGATTTCGTAACAGGAACCGCTGGACAATAATGCAGGGACTGATTGGTGGCAGTGCACCCGTCCAGCTGTTTCTCTTCGAAAAAAAGATTCGCATTTAACGTCTCTTCCGGGTAAATTATCAATGCCATTTCCCTATTAAACAGTTACACAAGATAACTTTCTTGCATTGGTTGTTAATCGAGATGGAATTCTCGATGCCAGCGGCAAGGCTACATTTAAAGTAATAATAAACTCTAATAGGTAGAAGGAATGCTTATCTGCAGTAGTCATTGGCAAAGTTGATATGCAGCAGAATGTTGCAGAAGAATACAGAATACGTGAGAATAGGCAGTTTGTGGCTTTTCAGAAGTAAGATGACACCGCAGGATTCTTTTCAGTCATTAACTGCTTAAAGTCAGTGAATTTGGGCTCTCCGGACCAAAATCAATTACCTCGATAATCCTAAGTCTTCCACTCGAAAAACAAAGGATCAGAAATTATTATGTCTTCTTAAGCCGTTACAGGTTATCACGAACAGTTCCAACCTCTAGACCACAACGATTACTACTAACACCACCGCCACCTCAACGACGACCAGTACGAGCAGCAAGACCACCACCACCACAACGATGATTGGCTAATGCCCCACCGCCTCTGCTGATGACGAATAACAGGAACACCACCTCCGAGAAGGCGACGACTAGCACAAACACCAACAACCCCGCCAAGAAGAAAACTCGTACGTACAATAACACCACAACGAACCACAACACCCACACCATCAACTCCACTACCATTACCATCAACAACACCATCACCAACTCCACCACTACCAACAAAAGCAGCACCACCACCACTAGCAACAACATCACCACCGGCACCAGTGCCACGACCGCCAACATCACCAGGGCCATGTGAAGACTTTCCTCCACTTCCACCTCCGCGAGTACCACCAACTTATACAGGAGATCCACCACCACCATATCAAGCAACACCGCCGCCATGGAGAATCATTCGAAGGATCGTTCGAAGGAACGCCACCACCGTATGAGGGACCTAGATCAGGATGAAAACGACGCCCAACTAGGAGTTGTGGTGGGCCACCTAGACGACTACGCGGTGGTTTGCTGGGTGAAGGAGGCATACTGGCAATCGATATTTTTGCACTTTGCGCATATTTAGCGAAAGGAGTTTGTTGATCAAAGTTCTCAAAATCTCATAGCATGAATAAATGATCTAGGTTGGAATCAAAAGAAACTGGTGGGTGTTTACTGGAACGAATCTTAGTTTTAGTAATAAAGCTCAACATGAAGTTTAGTTATTCGGACTAATGTAAAGATAGTCACAATTTTGTTGAGGCTTCCCTTGCGGATCAATCCTGATGTATTTTAATCCGCCATCGAAAGTTTCGTTCATGATATCGACAATTTACGATAGTCCTTCCATACCATGCCATGATCTGACATGCCAAACTATGCGTACCAAAACGTCTACCTCTATAACAATAGAGTTTTATCTCCTGATCGCAAACCAAATTTGATGTTTCTTCGTAGTTTTTATGAACGAAATCGTTAAAAAGTCCAATGGACATGTTTAATATTTCATTAAAATTAAGAAATTTATACAATACCTATAAAATTAAATATCTGGAAGCCAACTTATTCGATGTGATCGTTTGTTGACAGAGCAGATATTCAAATGTTTTAAATGTCTTTATTTTTGGATGAAGGTAAACAGATTATAAATTATACACTTCAGTTCATATTTTCGAAATCGATTGTGTTAAAATAATAAATTTCAACAGTAAATACTCAACATTTATTTAGAAGATAAAAACATATTAATAATTCATCTTTATGAACTGCAAAATTCCCACAGTTGGATGGGCTGAAAGTGTTGCGCAATGCTTGGAGTCACCTATTTTGAGACTGGTATCACTGATTTGTATAAATTGTAACTTTGAAGTGTCATGCATAGTGACTATATGGCTCTATTACCTCGTTTATCTATATATATAAATATATATAAGAGCATCTGAGCAATAATTAGTTAAAAGAAGGTTTTAATGGCCAATAAGTGCATTGTTATTACTTATTAGAAAGTGTTAGCTCAGAAAAGGGCGACAAGAAAGAGACGGAAGCAAAGCCTGTTCAGTTCAGCAATAAAAACCCCAATTATGAAATCCATTAAAAAACGGTTTAATTCATGAGCAAAGAAATCCTAATTAATTTACAGTACTTACTCATTAGGAACGCTTTACCTAAAGCTGATGACGAAAACTCTACTTTCTTGTTGTCTTATAAATGATGGACATCCACAAATGACTCCAGTGAAGATTTCGAGTGATGTCGGAGCAAAATCGGAGGAAGGGGCATACGGCCAAAGCACCGCGTAGATATTGAGAGCAATATGTATCTAATATTAATAGGGTTAAAATCGGGACTAGTAGGACACTAGCGCACACTTCTATCGACAATGAGTTCAAATTATCCCGGTGGGATTAGAGATAGACAAAAACAGGGCATTAACCAAGCCATTCCATGACTGTTTAGAAACTCTTCATCTACAAGTAAGGAAGAAAGACCTGATTCGTTATTGCTTTATGCTACGTCTTTCTTTTCACTATACCAGAATTTCAGCAATAAGAAGCAAATTGATTTATAAATTTCTTCAATCAAGATTTCCAAATGAACGGTTGGTCGTAGTGCAGTGTGGGTGTAGTTTCTAGAACTCCAGTAAATAAAATGGAAACGATATTTTAAATTTAATGAAGATATTAATTTTCCTTTACTCCTTTGCCTTACAAAAAAGAACTACAGCAAAAATGCACAATTTAGTGATTTTTGTTATTTGTCATTTCAAACTTATCAAAAGCCTACAGCAGCAAGCATATTTACGATTGTGTGATTTTTGCTTTGCGTTTATGACGCTGATTGATTTGTGTTAACACTTTATATTTTGCTTTCAAATGTTAGGATTTTCATCACCGTAGAAACCTCCAAAGACTTTGATGAATATTTCCCTTAAATAAAGTCTTCTATAAATGAGAGTTCTATCGAAAAAAACCACACAAACGAAGAATTTTAGTATTTGAAGAAAAAATCGCCAACTATTTTCAAAATGTTTCTCTTTTGTTTAAAGTAATCAAGTACCACCTTCCAGGTATACTGGAAACCCAGTAAAATTAAAACAAAAACAACACAGCATTAAAGGGAATGTGTGGGGTATCGCCATGTCCCAAAAGTTTTTTAAACGACTTTATTTATAGGGTGTTCTGATTTCTCCAATTTACCATTTACCATATCTCGAAAAAATTTTAAACATAGGCTTATTGGGTAAATATCCTAGAGGATCATTTTTTGAAATATTCGTAATACTCTCATCTCTCAATCATTCAAATTCACTGAGGTGAGATTGGCGCGTAGGGAAGGGAATGTGTTAGACGCTAAGATTAAGTCTCAGAGTTTTGTGTTATGGGTTGTTTGCATAATATGATAGGGAAAGTCAAATACCCTAACATTTATTGAGCAGGAACAGACATATTATTATTTTATTTTCAAATGCATAAGTTGAACTTAACATTACTATATTCTTAAATTCTCTGTATTATTTCACATTTCCATTAATTCGTATATTTGATGAAATGCTGAATACATCAACTTTTCTTAAGTTCATAATTTACCTTAAAAAATGAACTCGAAATTTCACACTTCACAGTTTTATTCGACGACTCTCAGTACAGTTCTAAGTTTTGGTATTATATAAGTCGGATTTGTCGTATTTAATAGTTTATTTAGGTTGTGAATATTTGCAACATGAAGCTTATATAGGTATAATTTATGATGTTTCTATCCAAAGTCACTGATAAAACCACCATGATTGAAGCCAAAGATATACTCAATTTGCTTGGCCTTTTTTGTAATTTTCAACTCTACTGTGCATACAATTCAGTAAGGTCGATGTATATCGACCATTTTGTGTGTCTGATGGTAAATAATACCGCTATAAAAATGCATTCACAAGACAGTTTGGTTAGTAAAACAAAAAGGAAAGAAGTCTACGATATACTTGATGTTTTGCTGAAGGGCATATATAAAGACAAATAAAACACTGGTTTTATCATGGCTCTTGGTTCATATCACCGGGGTTTTATATAGGCGTTTTAGGGCAACACGAATTGCTCCACCAATACGACAGCGAAGATTAACAGGAATGGCACCACCAAACCAACGACGACATGCACGAACACCACTGCCGCAATGGCGACGACCTATACTAATAACACCGCCATAACGACGACTGGCGCAAACACCACCTCCACGACTAAGACGACCATCACAGACTCTATGACGACGAATTCAATCAACACCTCCACTGTAACGACGACTAACGGGAGCAAAACCACCACCGCCGCAACGGTGAGGATTGACTTGAACAACACCGCCACCTCAGCGTCTAAAAGAACAACACGGTCCGCATAAGTACCATCGCTTACAACAACTTCAGCACCACCTCCGCCACCGCTGCCATCACCACCAACGTAGTCAAACCACAAATTTCCACCATGGCCACCACCACGAGTTCTACCACCATATGCCGGTGATGCATCTCCACCAAATAGAGTAGCGCCACCGCCGTATGATAGTCTGTATTTTTTTGAGGGAAATGGACAACGATCATGACCAGGACCACATGAAGGAACACCGCCATCTTACGAGGGACTAGGTGGAGATAGAAGACGACACTGAGCAGGGGGACACGGTTCCCCACCGAGATATGGGTGATAGTTTGTGTAACTTTCTTTCATTTCTAAATATCTCTGAAAATTAAAACTGCTGGGTTTCACTGCATTTCTTTGATAAATATTAGTAATTATTAAATATTAGTAATTTGGTGTTAAGTAAAAGCCCTTTTAAATTGTTCCACTGAATTTCCATACACAAATGCCATATTCTTTGCTTAATTTTAAATTCCAAAAGTGATGGAGCTTTATCAAATATTTATTTAAGGACGGGAAAAATTTAAAAAAAATTGGGAAAAATAGTTATTGCAAAGAAGTGATTTTCTTGTTAACCAACGAGTTGTTAGAGCACACTGTATTTACACTTAACTTATAAGCATTAAAAACCATTAAAGATAACATTAACTTATAGACTAATATATATGTGATTTGACAGAAGGCAGGCTAAGAGCCTAATAAATCCCAAAGCAGATTTTCTGAAACAGTGGCTATATGTATTTTTGAGGCGTTTGTATTTACTAAGGATGTTTTGATACCATAAAGATTTATCTACCTGGAGTCTATTCGGTCTTAAAATTAGATGAATCAACGATGGTCGCATTTTTAAATAAACAATGTTTAATGAGATCATAATGTGGCCACAGAATATGCAGGCCTTTTTTAAATGGGCAGTTGTTGCAAGGCAGCTGTTATGACATCGAAATAAAGTAGAAGGCTTTTTATAAATTTAAAATGGTTAGGATTTATACGGTATATAACAACCATGACCATTTATAGTATGTAGTGTGAATTTGCTCAATTACGATGCTTAGGCTTTATAGCTGAAATTTGTTAAAATTCTCTGGAATATATACATTCGATAATTAAACAAATAAATGCTTAAAAGGAGCAAAAATATTCAATTAACTAAACCGTAAAAACCTGTTTATTTATAACGCCTTATCCGATTTGATAATATTTATTCCGCATTTGCGTGAATAAAGTGTTTACGGTAAATTACTGGTCGAAATTCCCGACTGCCTGTCGCAGGTAAACTTAAATTTCATTCGTTGGTGGTAGTTATCGATAACAGTTGCCTTTTATAATAAGAACACACTGGAACCTGAAGATATAATTATATCCAGTCAACAATGAGAACATTTTGATACATTCTGACTCTAGGAAAGCACTGACTTGTACAGTGATTATAAAAGTATGTTGTTGATATTTCATAAATTCTGATAAACTTATCGTATTCGGATCAAAATTTTAATTAGTAAAAGAAAAGGGAGAATTGATGTCGAAACATGTGAAAAATACCTGATAGTTGTCTTGCTCAGTTTATTTTAAAATTATATACGTTTATCTCACAATTCTAATTCAAATTTCATGCGATGTCCTATAAATGCATTAAGAATTACAATTTTGAAAAACACTATTTCGTTCAATATATTCATTATATTCATGGCTATATTATTAGCCATTATATGCCTAACAACCCACTACTTTAATGTCATTGTCTTTGATGTTTCTCGGTTAAGACAGTCTCTGAGTTTAAGTTTTGATTTCTTTCAAAAAGATCTTTCTATCAAAGCCTTGTTTTTTTAGTATTTTATTGCTGCTCACTTTACAATATATGCAAAAATGCATTTCATAAATTCATTAGATCCATGCAACTTAGAGTGGTTCATTTAATACTATATGAAGAATACATTCCCTCGCATAATTATAATGCTGGATAGTAACTATAATTTACAAAATTTAAGAACCTTGATTTATCTCACATTATATTTTAACACCAGTTATATGTTTTTTAAATAAATAAATCGGTTTTGATAATCTGCCTTTTTAAATAATTCCTTAACCCGGAGTTCGACGTCAAGCTAGAATAGGTCATTTTTCCTTAAATCTTGGTTTAGACGCCCTAGTTGTGGATATTAAAGATGAGCATTTTAACGTGCTTTGACCCTCACTAATGCTACAAAATTGAGACAAAGTGCTTTTCCAATAAAATTAACAGAAATGAAGTACTTCAAATTTTAGATTGCTTCCGACAATTCAGGATGCGTGAATCAGTTTATAAACAATCATTCACTTTCATTGAAGTAAAAATTGCATTTTCATTAGACCCTACTTAACTTTGAAGTTGTAGTTGCAATTAAGCTCTTTGCCTCGTCGAAAATTTTCAAATGTTTAATTTAACAAATAAAGAAAAGATTCATTTTAAAGTTGTATTTATTAAATATATCCCATGCAGGGTAATTTTACGTGCTTGGAGCCTTGCAGTCAATGGAACCGATGGCATTGTAGAATCCGACAAGTAAAGCGCTTTCTAACGATTTCGAATCAATACCCTCATCAAGGTGAAATTCTGGTTTACTAACTCGAAGCCGTTGATACGCAAGAAACTCCACGAAAGTATGAATGGTGAGATTTCTCACGCTCCCCTTGTACGTAAACTTCCTAGTTCCGAGTGTAGGGAGGTGAATAAATGTGACATTTGAATGCATAGTTGCAAGAAAAATGGGCAATTTAATACTCGAAACTATAAAAGTCAATTTGGGTGCATCATTAACTGGAACTGGCATTTCAGTTAAAATGGCACAGCAGTAGTGGAAGCTAAAAACTATTCATTGACATCGACAACACATCGCCGAACTAACCAAACCTCCGGAAGAAAAAAAAACACAAAATCTCGAGGCTAGGGTCTTTTGCAATCAACTTTGCAAAATTATAAATATTATAAATCTATGGCGGTGTTCCGGATCGCAACTTGGGAGCTCTGAGTGCCAATAAATTTCTACGCCACTTACCGATTATCATACGTCGGTTCGTCATAGGCATTATAAATCAAATTCCCCATTGAAATTAGACAATCAAAGTGATCTTCATGCCCTATGCACCGGGTAGACCAATCAGCAGTATCGTCATCAAATCGAATCTGCCTTTTCCCAACTTTCGCGTAAAAATTCACCAGGGCCCTGGCCACATAGTGTCGCAATGTGGTTGCTACTGCACTGGAACTGTAGTGTTCGAAGCCTTTACACACTTCTAAAGAGCATAAAAATGTCTCACATCTGAAAGTTAAACACACCTTCTTGGTCGCGAATAACCACGTAAGAGGGTGCTGATGAGCAACCTAACAATCTGACAACGAATAACAAAATTAGGAATGACTTTACCATTCTACTAAACACATCTCCCATCTAGTGTGTATTTATACGCTCATGTATCGCCTAAATGATGGACATTGTATGCATTAAACAGCCCCTCAACACAAATCCTAAATTCCATTGAACATAAATTCCATTCAGCATAAATTCCATTTGCGTTTCCTAAAGCAAGTTCTTTTGATCCAGGACTATACAAGGTCTTGAAAACAACCTTACGCATCGAGATCGATCCTAAATTCCAGTTAACATAAATTCCATTTTCGTTTCCTAAAGCAAGTTCTTTTAATCCAAGACTCTATTTCACATTTCATTCTGTATTTCCTAGGTCTTGAAAACTACCTTCAATTTTCTGTTATCTTGAAAAAAATTCTGGAAGGTTCTTTAGATTTTCCATGATTTCCCCACTTAGAAAACAAATGACGAAATCAAATTAAATAAGATTGCGATTAGTTTACAAAATCAGAAATACTATTATTACAGCAAACAAAAGTAATTAACAGGTCAGTTCAACTTGTGGATTTTCATGCGAGTCAACGACTTCGATTTACCGATTTGAATTTTCGCATTGTACAGAGATTCGATTGAAAAGCGATAGAAAGCGCTTTACTCGTTGAATTCCACAATGCCATCGGTTTCATTGACTTCAATTCTCCAAACACATAAAATTATCCTCTATGTGATATATTTAATATATACAATTTCAAAATGAGACTTTTTCTTATTTGTTAAATTAAATATTTGAGAATTTCGACAAACTACAACTGCAAATTCAAAGATAAATAGGATCTAATGAAAATGTGATCGATGGCCGTGGACCGCGCAAAGACTGCTTGTGCAATCCTTCTGAGTGAAAAGGTTAAATTAGTGATTTAAAGTTTTACTGCAGATTAGCTGCTGCAACGGCATTAAAATCTATTAAAAGCCTTGAAACATGAAGAGAAATAACCCTTGAGCAGCCTAGGGGAATACAATTTTATTAATTTATTGATTTCGATGCCTGAAAATGCAGTCTTCCTTATGCAAAAAGTAGCATTTAATTTACGAAATTTGAATCATGTGCCTGTTAATTAGCTTGTGAACAATTGCTACAAGATGCTCCTTACCGTGTTTCGAAATATAATGTTTTATGAAATAACGCATTCTTTTTACATATATATATATATATATATATATAATAAATTACAATTTAATATCGCCAGAACAGCACAAAAGAAAGAAATGTTTGAATTTTAAAGAGATTCATTATTTGGTAGTAGTGCAAAAAAAAGAATTTAAATTCATCGTTCATATTCGTACAATCCACTGTGTTGGAGTTGGTATTTTTTGGTAATAATGGTGTTAGATGTGGTCGTTAAGCTCGAATTGGTTATAATGAACCTATTGGTGAGAATGGTGGTGATCGCGGTGGTGGTGCGAGAGACAATTAACCCATAAAATAATTGATTTCTCAAACAGGATTTTACACAACAAAAAAACATGGTATTGAAATCAAAAACACAGTATATAAATACTTCAGATAGAGAGGGCTGTGATCGACTTTTTCAACGAATTTCAAGATTATATACCTATTTTAAAGTCTTAATTCTCCAACAGGAATACGGAGATGGTGTGAATTGTGCGTTTGAACAAAATTATAGTGGAATACAGAAAAGTTCGAAGTGCATTAGATGCACCAGTATGCAAAGAAACTCAATAAGGGTAATTCTTATGAATATGACTGAAATAATTGCTGTAAACAGATCCTCATATCAAATTAATATTGAGCTGTTATGGTAATCAAGTACGATGGACATAGGCGGAGTGGGTATACTCTCTATGAGAATAAAGTAGTAATTTCATATTGTTGAAAATTAGTGCACTTCCATGAGTTATGTCGACCTTATGCGGGCCATTAGATAAGCTTAACGTATAGAATGGGTATTTCCCAGTACAAACAAATATATAAATTAATTGGTCAGTTAAAATAGATTGCTGTGTCAAGATCTTGTTTAACGAATTCGAGGACAACATTTTGATCATATACACTGTTCATTTATTCGCCATTTTAATATAATAAATCACCATTTAGAAGAAAACACTTTCGATTACAAGGCTTCGCATTACGACTTGTAAGTTGTTCCTCATATGCACTTGCAAGTGAAATTCAACAATACCATCAGTTCCAATAACTGCAATGCTCCAAACACACGAAATTACCCTGTAGGGGTGTATTTAATAAAAAATAAATTTGAATGAATTTATTTTTAAATTTATTTATTTTTTTATAAAATATAAACAAGATAAATAAAATAGAAAAATATATAATATATATTTATTTATTGATGAATTCATTTTATAAATTTATTTTATTTAAATAAATTTAAATGAAAATGCCAGTTTTAATACAATGAATGTGAATGATGGCCGTGTACCGCACAAAGACCCCCTATGTAGTCTTTGTGTTGGTAAAGGTTAAATTGTTGATATAAAGTTATACTGCAGATGAACTGCAGTAACGGCATTAAAATTTACCAAAAACCTTGAAACATGAACAGAAATAAACTTGAGCAGTCCTGGCGACTACAGTTTTATTAGTTTAGCCGATTTCGATGCTTATAAATGCAGTCTTCCTCATGCAAAGAAGTGGAATTTAATTTACGAAATTTGAATCATGCGCTTGTGAATTCGTCTAAGACAAGTTCCATCTAGCAATTGCTATCAGACGTTCCTTTACAGTGTTTTGAAATACAATGTTTAATGATATAAAGCGAATTTATCACTCCAAAAATATATGTATATATTTATTTATGCCAATGTACTTTTGAATATTTATAATAGAGTACAATTTACTATTCCTAAAACAGCATATAAGAGTGTAATATTAAAATTTTGAGAATTTTTTTGGTTTTAGTTCGAAAAAAAGAATTTAAATTCACCGTTCAAATTCTTACAATCGATTGTGGTGGATTTGGCATTTTTTGGTATTAATGGTGTCGCATGTGAATTGGTGAACCCCGTGGTGATGAAACCAGTGGTGAGCTTGGTGGTGATCGCCGTGGTGGTCCTAGTAATCAACATCGCCATCGTGGCGAAAATGGTGGTGTATGTATGTAGTGGTGAACTTAATAGTGAATCTGAATGTGAGCCTGATCGTAAACCACATAATGATCCTGATGGTGAACCCCGCGATAATGCAAGAGACGGTGTCTTTGGTGGCAAACCTAGTGGTACTTTTGAATACCCTAATTTATCTATTGTCGTTTCTCCTGTCCCTTTACTGAGTTCCGCCTCAGCACACCGAAATTTAATTCATAAGGATTAATAAAATTTATGATGAACCATGCATAAATCACAATTGATTGAAATGTGATTGTAAAGTAAAAAGTGGAGTTAAAGATTTATATAAATCTCGAAAACTTATTTAGTGCGGCTTATGTGGAGCTTAATATCTGCACTGAGGTAGTAGTAGTTTGAAGGCTGGTTTCAAGTTTAAAATGCTAGATTGCAAATTTATTGTCCATAAACAGTAACAAAGAAGACATGTTCAAGCACACATAATCCCCTTTAGTCACACCTCAACAAGTCTGGGAATCGCAATTTAATTCCCTCAAAATTACTACGTTATACTTTCTTCCTTTATAGGTATTTGCCAACATCTCTGCTTATTTACGAGTTTCACGAATAACGGCAGGCAATCAACATTAGTGTGTTGAAACGTTATCACATTTTTCGTAATATTACGATTTTTAATATTCGACTCTGAAACTCCAACTATAGGATTTACAGTGTTCCCATTCGCACCTGCCTTTTGAAAAAAATTCTAATTTCGAAGAATCCTTTCCTTTTGTTGGAGGGAGTTAGTTTCATTTCACCTTTAAGCGCACTGATAAAAGGAAAAGTAAAGGAAAGAATGAGGCGTAGTTTCAATTAATGACATTGGTAGAATTTCCAACACGTTAAGTTAATAATAATAATAACCCAATTTTGATTCTTTGAGTCTTACAATATACTCGATTTAGAAGCAATTACATGGTGAATTATAAACAACGTTATTGTGGTATCGATGGTGAATAAGTGATTTTGGATAGTTAATGCCGACTGAAAGGGATGTAAGAAGATCGGCCGGCGCATCGCGAAAGAATAATAACAACCTTGAACGATAATCAAGCGTTTCTGCCCATCACACCATGTAAACTGTCTATAAATAGGGCTTTATCTAAATTACACAAGGGTCGATTGAACCCAAGGACCATCGGAGGAGTGCGCTGTGTTAACTAGACGAAATCGCCACTTCAGTCCTTTAGACAGGGTCCTCTTTCCCCCCGCCTTTGTCCATAACTCTGATTTATCACAGTGGTTCAGAGTGTAGCCCGCAGCCCGCATTTTCCTGATATGAGGAAGATGGAATTTGAAAAAAAAACGAATTTGATGTTTCGGATTGGGACATTGCTCCACTACGACTTGTTTGGCACAGAAAGGAAAGGTTGCATGCCACCAGTGGATAAGTTTGGGTATTTTCTACAGCTGATTCCAAAATTTTCTAGCATACATAAATTTATTTCTCAGTAATAGAAAAGGAAAGAACCTTCGGAAACCTAAATTAAAATATTTAATCGCATTTTTATTGATGCAGATGTAAATGAAAGCATTAAGAAATATATTTGCTACCGCGAAACCTTTTGGACTATTTCTACCAAACTGGCGTTCTAATCTAAGAATAGGGAGCAGCAAAGTCATAAAACTTCCTTGTCGACATGACATAACACCTTCGTATTGCACCGTTCCACATAGCATATTCTCTTTCCCACTCATATCTTACTAGCCTGTGAACGCATCGCCTTTACCCATATCTTACTAACCTGCGAACGCATCGCCATTACGTAAATTGCCGAGAGAAGGGAAAAAACTGTTTGACCTTTCATGTGGTCGCAGAGCCTTTAAAATGCTTGCGGTCTGCATGTGAACAACTGCAATTCGCATGAGATGTTGAGTCTCTCCCAGTGGATAAAAAGAGATTACCTGTTGAGCAAAACTGTTTTTCGCTGACCCACAGCTTTTTAGATTAAAGTTCATTTTAAAGTTCACCGCCTAACTAAAAAGCAAAGATTATTTACTGATTCAGTCAACGCTATCTGTTTAGAAACTAACCAAATTCAATGAGCACAAAACATTGCGTGAGTCGAAATGTTAGAAATGTGCTTTTACGAGTAGAAAGGATCATTAAAAATCTAGTGAACCCGTTGAGAACAGCTCTGGTAGAACCTAAAATCTGCAATAATGTGACAAGACGAGTTGCAATTTATCCTTGCCTGTCAGCAGATGCGATCTACCCTTCAATAAGACTTGAAATTGTAAATGATTTTATATAAATCACTCCACTATCTTTTCTTCCCACGTATCTACTCGTTCGCTTGTTTCAGGACTATTGCTAGCCATTCAATTTCCGTAAATTGAAATAAATATCCAATTTAGTTGTAATTTTTCTCCCAAATTACTGCCTTAGATCTACATAGTGAGTACAAGGTAAGAAACGAGCACTATTTTTAAAGAGTTCGATTAAAACGCACCATTTACAGCCTTTGGGTCTAAAAATATACTCGAATTCAGCACTTTAAGCATTGCAATTTCGTCATCGATGGTTATTTAAATCATTTTGCTAATTATCGCCTACGGTTCGTGATGCAAAAAGATTGGCATACCGCGAAGCGGCTTTGTGTTTGCTGCGGAACATCACTTCTATAAGTCAACCTTATCCGAACCCCCGCAAAAGGTTGATTTAACTGAAGGAATTGCACTAATTTTCAAAAAGATGAAATTACTACTTTATTCTCATAGAGAGTATTCTCACTCCGCCTATGTCCATAGTACTTAATTACCATAACAGCTCAATATTAATCTGATATGAGGATCTGTTTACAGCAATTATTTCAGTCATATTCATAAGAATTAGCCTTATTGAGTTTCTTCGTATACGGGTGCTTCTAATGCAATTCGAACTTTTCTGTATTCCACTGTGGCGTACGGCTACCCAATAAGAAGCTCCAAGCACATCAAATCGATTCCGAGTACAACTCCCTATCAACCAATTAAGGAGCGATTCCTGCTCAGTAGAAATCAGATGTAGCCTATTTAGACCCTCATACTCACATCCCAAAATACACACACATACTTGCTCCAACGCGCGTCTCTGCTCCTTACTATCTTCTCGGTGCGGATACCGAACTGATGGGGTTACTTACCTCAGTGAGATAGTTCGTTGTTTGTAGCAATCCGCTACACCACTATAATGTTGTTCAATCGCAAAATTCACACTATCTCCGTATTCCTGTTGGAGAATTAAGACTTTAAAAAAGGTATATAATCTTGAAATTCGTTGAAAAATTCAACCACAACCCTCTCTCTGGATTATTTTTATACTTTTTTTAATTTCAATACAATGATTTTTTAAAAGTGTAAAATCCTACTTGATTACTGAACTATTTTATGGTAGCATTTGCCTCTCGCATTTCTAAAAGCACATATTTATTTTACCAAAATTTTTACAAAATCGAGCTCTAACTACATGACATATTATTGGGCAATAGAAAGTGTTGAGATCGCATAGTTTCGAATTAGGGTTGCTAATTTAAAGTTAACACTACCGTCTTTTTGAATATTCAGATGAAGGAAATTAGAAGTATATCTGCAATTTTTGGAATATTACAACCAAACTGGAGCTCCTATCTAAAAACAAGCCAGAGTAAAGTCATAAGTATCTGAGTTTCGGGTTGATATAATAGACTAATATTGCATTATCTCCACCGACAAATTATCTCCCCAGCTTGTGAAAGCATCGCCTTAATGTTTACTGCCGAGGGAGAGAAAATCACAATCATTTCTTACGAATTACTTGAAACATCGTTTGATCCATCAAATTGGAAGCATGACGTCGAACTCCGGGTTATGGACTTATTTAAACATGACTTGGAATTTCCGCTTTTAATACACTTCACAACTTTCTTAACACAAATGATTGATTTATTTATTTAAAAAACATCGGATTGGTGTTGAAATCCAATATGAGATAAATCGAGGTATTTTAATTTTGTAAATAAAGCTTATTTTCCAGCATTATAAGAGGCGAATGAATGTCTTCTTTATACAGCAACAAATACACCACTGTAAGATGGTTGGATCTAATTAAGCATCACTATTGATGAAATCATAAAAGTCATTTTAACATAGATTTTAAAAGTAAGCAGCATTAAAATACCAAAAAGCAAACAAGGCTTTGATAGGAAAGTCTTTTTCTGAGAAGTCAAAATTTAAATGGTACACATTTATACTCGGGATGGTCTTAACCGAGAAACGTAAAGGACAATAGCAGTGGAGTAGTGGGTTGCTAGACAAATAATGGCTGATGAATATATTCATGAATATAATGAATATACTGTCTTTTTTCAAAAAATCTAACAAAACTAAATAATGATCTGTTAGACATAGAAATTCCTTAATGCGCTAATAGGATATCGCATGAAAATCGAACTATAATTGTGAGTTAAACGTATATTATTTCGGCATAAACTGTGCACTTTGACTATTAGGTATTTTTTCATATTTTTCGTCATCAATTCTTCCTTTTTTCTACAAATTGACATTTTGACCCAAATATCATTGCAAAACATTAAAAAAGCATTTGCAAATTGGCATAATTACACAAACAAAGAATTTTAATTAAAAAGACCAACTCTTACAGGGGTACTTAAAATGCGCCCCACCCCTATTTTTAATTTTAATGCCAGTTTTCAATTGTTGGAGATATTTTATCTAAAAGCATAAATTTTCACTAAATACCAAGTAACATTTTTTCATTGAACAATATGTGTCTGAAACATTAAGGGTTCGTCTAGCATTAAGGCTTCTCATATGTACTAATGTGGGATAAAATTGTTGCATTTATTGAAAAAAAACACTTTTTCATTTCTCGGATTGTGGACACAAAACCGAGGAATGCAAATTTACATGGCTTTTCGTGAGGGGCGTCCTTTCTTGGTGATATTGGCTGTTTATAACTACATAGCAATTTCCGTTCACATGAAAGTTATGCATAAGCTTCTGTTATTTGCTTCTTCCTCACTGCAAAATTATAATCAACAGTAGAAGGAATAAATATCATATTTTGATTTACACATTATAAATTTGTTTATATCGAAAGTTTAATTGCGTTAGGACTTTGACCAAAAATCAGTTTTCGTGGGGTTAATTCACTGATCCTTCATATTCTTCAGATGGAGAAAAGATTATTTAATCGATTTTTTCTTTGAAGTAAAAATTGCGCTTTCTGGTCCTTTTGTTTTCCCTGTAGGAAAACAAATATATTCAAACTTCCTTACCTTAGTTTGAAAAGCATTTTTGTCCATAAGGTTATGAAAGTAGCTTTTGACCCAAATGAAATTTAGGATGATATGAAAGTCCATATATGAAATGAGTTCGACCCAGTACCTCTGCTACGTATTTTGGCTCTGTGATAGACTACCTTTAAGAGCGACTGAACAGATTTTTAAACAATAAAGAATCGATTGGTTGCAGAATGCTTTGAAAAGGTGCAGATTGGTATTTTAAACATTGCAGAAGTCAAGCATGACTAGCAAAGACGACATTCCTCGTAAATTTATGCAACGCTTGAAAAATACACCATAAATACAGAATGGAATTGTAAATGTGGTAGATTCTTCAATGAAACTACAACAACAAAGTTCGAATGAAGTACCAATTTGAAGATCAAGCAGACTTTAATTTATCAATTTCGATTTTTTAATGGCTTATATGAAACAACTTTGTCAAAAATTGCGATCACCTTTTATAAAATAGGCCATCAACTCCATCGCTTAAATAGATTTTTAATTAAACATCTTATTTCTTGTAGAATAAATGTAGGACTATAAAAAATCCGAGGAACAAAGACATTCATCCAAAACAAACTAGAAAATTTCTGTTGATTGGCTGTCAGCAATGCTGAATACATGATATTCATTGCCAAATCACCCAAAGCAATTCCGCTTACACAGAAATCCTGCAGTTATAGAGTTACACGAAGAATTTCGCTTAATTTTGCAATGATCGCGCATACAAAGAGCCTCCGTTGTCGAGATGTTTATAGTCATTTAAAAAAGGCTCCCATAGATTTGTTTGATTTTACAAGAAAAACGTATGTTTGAATCCGAACATATCTGAAGAAACGATTCATACGTCAAGTAAAAGTAAGCCAACACAGTGGTTTTCTTTAAAATATTCTTTTCTTGTTGGATTTTTCCTCGAATTTTTTGTCCTCTAATGCTATTTTTAAAGATTAAAATACTGAAAAAAACTTAGCAGGGTAGAAAAATAAGACAGTAATTCAATCGTATTAGAGCACTCGATTTTGAATTCGAAAGGAAAATAATTCAACTATTTAAACAAAATTAGAGTACTATTTGGCGATCAAAATATTTGATTTATAATCGAATGGTATTGAAATGTTTAAAGAATAACATTTGAAATTTAGTAGGTTTAAGTGTGTATTTCTTTATGTATGTATTTGCAAATAAATTTTTGAAATTTCTATAAAAAATTATAACGTTTAGCGTAGTCAGTGTGAGCTACTAGATTGGAAGTATTTGTTTAATTTATCAAAGCATTCATGCTGACACCATACAAGTCGACTATTTTTTCAGCAGTTGATCTTGCGAAAACAGCACATGCTAATAAAATGTAATGAATAGCTTATGGGTCCACAAATATTAAAGACTCATTCAGTTATTTAAGCCAATCAAGTTTATTTTTCTCTAGGTTATCATGTTTACCCAAAATAGAGTGAGTTAGTAAACTCCCTGAAAAGCAATTAATAATGTGGTGATAAATTCGAGAAGTTAGCATTGACAGCGTTGTACATATTTATCTAACGTAAAAATACCATGGTTTTCAAACGGAAGTCTGAGAAAAATAACACGATTAAAAAAGCCTGAAAAGTTGAATTTTACTCCTGAATATTTCAACATTCTATCACCTACACAATCTCAGCGATGTAAAGGCAAGTCTTTCAAAGATTTGTTATTGCATATTTTTCCTTAACTTGAAGGATTTGCATATTGCACAGAAGAAAAGCTTATAAAAATAGGAATATTTTATTTTTTTATTCAATGCTCTATTTTTAATAATTCTCTATATTGTTCACACGCAATTTAACCGTTTAACTCTGATTTCAAACAGCGGTCAAATTTCACTGGCATAAATCGCAAATAGTTACTTATGTTAATATGTTCATATCATTGCTATTTTAAACTGGTCTTTTTTCCATTAATAAATCCTTTGCAAATTTATTAATAGAAAAATAATAAAACAATTTTCATTGAAATTAACAGATTTATCTGCTAATTCCAGTTGGCAGCTTATGCCTAGAATTTGTATTTAAACTTGCAAGATCATTTTTTGCTTTGCAGTGGACATAATTATTTCAGTGATTAGCCTTAGAGTGATTTATTAGAGAAGATCAAAAATAAAATCATTTGATTTTGTAAAATTCGAGGCATATGTTTAAAAAACAATTAAGGTAGCGTCAAATAAAAAAACAATGAATTTTAGAGAGAAATTTGAAAATTTATAATTTGACAAATTTATGTATATATTCCGGAGAATTTTAACAAATTTCAGCTATAAAGCATACGCATTATAATTGAGCAAATTTACACTCTAAATAGGAGAAATAGTCATGGTTATTTTATACCGTTTAAATCCTATCCATTTTAATTTAAAAGGCCTTCTAATTTATTTCGAAGTCATAACAGTTGTCTTGCAAAAAGTGCCCATTTAAAAAAGCCTACATATTCTGTGGCCACATTATGATTTAATTAACCATTAATTATTTTATAAATGGAACCATCGTTACTTCATCTCATTTTAAGGCAAAATAGAATCTAGGTAGATAAATCAAGTTGTGATAATTCTGATTTAGAGCCATTATAGCATCAAAAGATTCTTATTGAATACAGAAAATCAGCTTTGGAATCTATTAGGCTTTTAGCCTGCCTTCTGTCTAATAGCATATATGTTATTCTCTAATTTAATGTTATCTTCAAGGGTTTTAATGCTTATAAGTTAAGTGAAAATACTGTGTGCTCTAACAACTCCTTGATTAGCAAAAAGTATTTCTTTAGAATGGCAACTTTTTCCTATTTCTTTCAAAATTTTCCTTTTTCGAAAAAAAAGTTTACAAAACTCCATTACTTTTAGATTTTAAAATCAAGCAAAGAATACGATATTTTTTATATAAACTTAATAGAACAATTTAAAAGGGCTTCCACTCAACACAAAATTACTAATATTTAGGCGGATTTGTGCAAAGTTTGTCCCAAAGTTTTTCTCTATTGCCTATTGCCTATTTAAGCAGTTGATGACTGAAAAGAATCCCGTGGTGTCATTTTACTTCTCAAAAGCCAGAAACTGCCAATTCTCGTGTATACTTATGCAACATTGTGCTGCATATCACCTTTGCCAATGAATACTCCAGATAAGCATTCGTTTTACCTATTAGAGTTTATTATTGCTTTAAATGCAGCCTTGTCCCTGGCATCGAGAATTGCAATGCAAGAAAGTTGTCTCCTTTAACGTTTAAATGAGAAATGACATTGGTAATTTACCCAGCAGAAACGTTAAATGCGAATCCTTTTTCGAACAGAAACTGCAGGACGGGTGCTCTGTCACCCATCATTCCATGCATGACTGTCCTGAGGTTCCTGATGCGAAATCCGGCAGCTAATCTGAATCTCAGGCCACAATACTTTCGTTGCATTGGTGAACACGATTCTTTCCTATATGTCTATCATAGCACTTATATGATATCTATATGCTAGCTTCATGGCACCTCGCTAAATTTCTGAAGACAACATATGTTACTGCTCTCGAGTTGAAAAGGTGTCTTAGAACAGAGCCTACCCTTTCAGACATCTGGCACTTACCAAGGATTCTGCTGATTCTTTGGAGCAATTAGAAGATCTCCAACCCATGTGGTGTACAATTGTTGCGAATCGCCTGCATGGGGAAGAAGGAAGCCTTGACATCGGAGGTCCATCAAGACAAAGTTATTTATTAGTTTATTCATTCATACCGCTTACTTCTTTATAAACAGCTTAAGCATAGCTGATTAACAAACAACTGGAAGCCTATATTTGTGCCTGAAACGCAACACGTGGTGCCAAAAATGCCAAAAATGGTGCATAAAACAGCGGAACACCTCAGCACTCTCCGAGAGGATTTGGAAGCATCTAATATGCAAGCAGAATGCACGATAAACAGTTAATTCGATAAATCTACAAGTCTAGAGAGGGAGGTTTCTATACGCCTTAAAATTGATCTGGAGAGAACCTTGAATTGACGTGGATTCTGAACCAGACACTTTTCATACAGGATTTGATTATGTTCTGTTGAGGACCTTGCATCGCCAAAAACATTGTTGTCGTTACGACTGGGACTGTTGTCACTGATGAACTGCAGGACGGGGGTAGTTGAGAATTCGCACGTATCTAGGGGAATGCAATGTGGTCTAATAATGCAACGATGGCCCAAGCAGACAGTTGCTATTGTAGACAGTGAACTGGTGTCTTTCATATACATAATGGGATTTTTAATGCTGAGTAGACTTCAAGCAGCTCTCCAGTGAGGATATGATGATACAAATGACGTTGAGGAGGCGGCCTGGCTTAGCCATCAACACTCAAACAGTTTTCATTTTCAAGTGAGTTATGTAGGCACGACAAACCAGAAAATTGGTATCATCCAAGTTAATCAGCTCGATCGAAGTCTGATTCATGTACTTTATTCCCATATAACACATTAATCCTGTAAACATGCCCAACCAGCTTTCTTGTGTACACAAGTCTCCTGTACAGGTCTCCTGTCTGATAGTGGGATGTCTTGCAGATAATCTAACTTCAGCCTCTCTGCTACAACTCAACGAAGTGGAATCAGTTTCAGCTTCATGTTTAAGGAATACATTGAAGTATATTTGTGAGAGGCTTAATAGTTGGAGTACATTTCGATAAGAATCTGAAGCAATAATTCGCCACACTAAGGGATGCGATAATAATGATGCCACCACCAAAAACGGTATCGATGCCTCGAAAATATTTGAAGATATGATAAGGAGCAGCAATTTCCATATAACGGAATTGATTCACCCATTCTGGTGATAGAGCAGTTTGTCTTCCAGAGATACGCTTGAGTTGGTGGTATTAGGGCATAACAGTGCTGAGTCAATATTGGTTTTAACACTGGAAGTGGAGTTGCCGTCAGTGTCAGCGAAGCTCTTGGAGGAAGTAATTCGAGGACGTGCTTGAGGGTCCTTTTGATTAATTTGCCAGTTTCTTCCACAGCACCTCCGTTGCTTGGTACTCTTCCCTCCTGACACTTAATGACACAATCAGCGACCATCACAACTGTCATTGATGGAGCTTTGAAGTAACCGACTTTCTTATTCCTAATGGGCCATTCAAATCCTCCATTGTTACTAAATTCCAATTGAAATGTAGGAAGATAAGAAAGTCCACATGATTATAAAAGACCCAGTCGTAACGCCTGTTTATCACGCCGGAATGCAACAATACACATGTGAAATGTATTCGACCCAGTACTTCTGTTACTTATTTTGGCACAATGTCAGACTAGCTTTTAGAGCGACTGAGCAGATTTTTTAATAACAAAGAATCTAATGTTTGCAGAATGCGTTGAAAAGATGCAGTTTGGTTTTTCAAAAAATGCAGAAGTCAAGCATGACCAGCAAAGACGACATTTTTCGAAAATTAAAAAACAGTTGAAAAATAGGCCATAAATACAGAATGGAATTGTATATGTGATAGGTTCTTTAATAAAACTGCAAAAAAACTTATTTTTTACGATTAATAAGCCTATCAATCCATTTCACAATTCTACTACAGATGGCTTTAACTTCTTTAAAAAATGGAATGTTCAAATAAAGTACCACTTTGACGATCAAGCAAATTATAATTCATCTACTTTGTTTTTTAATGGCCTATATGAAACAAGTTTTTTTTTCAAATTGCGATCACATTTTATAAAATAGGCCTTCAACTCCATCGCCTAAATAGCTTTTTAATTAAACACATCTTGTTTCATACAGAATTATTGCTGGACCACAAAAAAGTTTAAGGAACAAGAACATTCACCCGAAAATAAACTAAAACACTTCTGTTGACTGTCAGACAAAAATGCTGATTACGCAGAAACCCTACAGTTTTACAGTTACACACAAGGAGTTTCTTTTAATTTTTTAATGATCACGCATGCAAAGAGCCTCAGTTGTCAAGATATTCATAGCCATTTAAAAAGGCTCCCTTAGATTTGTTTAATTTTATGATGGAGAAAACGCAGGCTTGAATCAGAATTTATCTAAAGGAAAAATCCCTACGCCAAGTAGAAGTAAGCCAACACAGTGGTTTTCTTTAAAATAATTTTTTTTGAATTTTCCCTGAATTTTTTGTCCTCCATTGCTTTTTATAATCTATGCAATCTGAAATTCCAAAGATTAAAATATTGAAAAAAAACTTTGTGGGGTTGAAAAATAGGATAGTAATTGACTCCATTTTGAATACGAAAAGAATATAAGTCAAATATTCAAACAAAATGAGAGTACTATTTCGAAATCAAAATATTTCATTTATAAACGAATGTCATTGTAATGTTTGAAGAGAAACATTTGAATTTTAGCAGGTTTAATATGTATTTCTTTTGTGTATGTATTTAGAAATTTTATATATTATATTTAATAATTAGTTAGTGTGCATTTAGAACTCAATAGATCGAAAAAATAACTTTTTAAATTTCTCTTAAAAAAGGTTAAAGTCTAGTGTAGTCAATGTTGGTTGTGGGTAGCATTTGTTTAATTCGTCAAAGCATTCATGCTGACCCCATACAAGTCAACTATTTATTTTCACCAGTTGCTCATTCGAAAACAGCACATGCTAATAAAATGTAATGAATTGCTTATAGGTTCACAAATATTAAGGACTCTTCCAATTATTTATGTCAATCAAGCTTATTTTTAACTAGGATATCATGTTCTCCCAAAAATGAGTGATTTGGTAAACTCCCAGAAAAGCAATTAATAATGTGCTGATCAATACGATAAGTTAGCATTGGCAGCGTTGTGCCAAAATATGCGGCAAAAAAATACCATGATTTTCAAACGAAGGTTCGAGAAAAATAACACTATCGAAAACGCCTGAAAAAGCTCTGGAACACTGAGACACCGAGACACTGAGGCATGCACCTGCCCACTCATACGATCATCCTTCCCTAACAGCATCAAAAGCCACAACAAAAGTCCAACCATCCAGTTTATAGTCTTCTAGTGATGGTGGAGACAGAATTGCTTGAAATTAGCCTTATAAAATTAATCATAAAAACAGGATAATATATCTGATAGTTGCAAGGTATTGCTTTGATCATTGTAAGATTGTATGAGAAGCAAAGAGCTTTCTCCATTCCTAGGACTCGGTTATTCACAATTCCAATTTCAACCGCTTTCCTGATTTTGTAAAAAGAGCAAATTTAGTGAGGTACAAGAAAGCACATTAATAGTTTAAGCTGGAGGTCAATGGAAAATGGAGTTGGTTCTTCATTTTCTTCGTAAAATTCCCTGTTATCAAGAAAATCTGAATTAATTCAACTTATAAATCACAAATAATTTCTTTTGTTCATATGCGCATGTTTGCTATCCAATTAATACCCATATATAGCTAGTATTTCCATCAATAATCTCACTTGAATGGAGCTTTCTGTGTTCACTAGCAAAAGAAGAACCAATCAGAATCTTTCATCAAATTTTTTTTAAATTTAGACTAAGTATGTTAGGTTGATTTTGATTTCGCATATCTTTGATAAAAGTTCAATGAGATAAGACACGGACTGGTGGTTTACCAGAAAACCGTCCATACCAAAAGCTTCAAGTGGTTTGCACTTCCAAAAGAGTCCGAGGTAAAAGAAAACCGATGCATGTGCTGGATGAGGTGTTGCTTGCACGCTGCCGTATGAAGTTATGAATGCTTAATCTGACGACGGAACAAACTGACTAAGCGATTTGT
>JAUOZQ010000522.1:0-33027 GCA_030710315.1 Anomotaenia brevis
TCCATGGCAGAAAATGCTTCTTCGCCATTCCCTTAATCTCCACCAAGAGTACCATTTCTAGTTTTGTTGCCACTTCCACCGATGCCAGTTCCAGGTCTGTTTTTGCCAGCATAGTAGCCAACGGAGGGTGTTCGAAGTGTTTTATTGGAGATTTTACCACTCACCAAGGCAAAAATGCCAGTTCTGTCGTTGGCAATGGCTGTTCGGTTATCATGTTTACATCACGTTTACAAGGGTTCTGGGCAATCAGGTTAAGTTAAGAAGGAGAACTACGCTCGATTTATCATCCACTTCCCCTGCCCACCTGTACCTACTCACCCTTATGAGTCCACGCTCCTTTCCCTCGGGTGTCAATTAGGCGATCGCAAAGCATTGTTTCACCTCTGTAAAAGCAATCAACAATGGCTTACACAAAGGCATTGACGAATGCTGAAGCCGCGTTTTGAAGCAAATTGAACCAACATCCGGATGATCTATTTTAGTCTTTCTAAAATAAATAGTACAAATTATCGTGCTCAAGAGAAGCAGATAAAAGCATCCATAATCCTTGATTGAGCATCTATTGACTGTACTCTCATCAGTAGCCTCTTACCTTCACAGTTACAAATGATTCATTTAGAATACAAAAAATAAGGTCAGAAACCACTTAGGTCTAAGGCCTGAATAGAGGAAAACAACCACATGTTGGAGAGATATATGCAGCGGTGTCCCTTGTTTATATCCGCTAGGTGTGAGGAAGGACTGCAGTGTGCATTTCCACTGGTTTCTACTCATCATTACAGAACCACAAGTCCTCCAAATAACATGCACGCGAGTTGGATACAGACGCTGGGACAGGAGCCAGTACACGCCTTGACGGACACTGGGCATTCCAAATGAGGCTCACTTACTCTCCTGCACATCTCCCCCCCACGCATTGCTGCTGAATTGCTCCCATTTTGGTTTAGATAACCTTGAAATTAATCGGAGGGCTTTGAAGAACACAAACGCGAGTACATATTATCGGATGGCAATGTAGTGCTGCTTAAACCATTACAGTAATTATTTGTGATTTGCGTAACAGTAACAGTGATGGTAGCACTAATGTCAATGGTACTGATGATTATTATTTAAAAACGTAAATCAATATTATGTGGAAACAGCACCCACGTCAGCTAGTCTGCTGAATTTTCCGGTGTTTTTCATGTCCTTCTTTCTTGTTGATACTTATTAACCCTAAAATCTCTTACAAACACTTCTATAATCCACCGCTGAAAGTTTTGTCTAGTAATAATGTTACACTTTCAACCCAGCCTGCTTTTCTAGTTGCTTTGAATATTCTATTTCATTACCCAGTTTTACAGAATGGATAGAGAAATCGGCATTAAAATTAGTACAAAAAATATTTCTAATTTCCTAATTCGCGTAGAATTGAGAATATCCAATCCACCTCATGTGATGCACTTCGCCTCCAGAGAGTAATACCCTTTTGGTTGGATGACGTCCTAAGCATTCATTAAGTTCCTTAGGCTTTGATCAAGTGTTTTGGTTTTGATCATGGTGGAATATCCCACCTTGACTCTTGCGTGAATGCTTGATGACACCTGAGAGAGGTATAAAAGCAGAGGCCATTCAGGGCTCACATCCTAACTCCATAGCTTGCTTCCAATGAAATACGCATTATCAGTGATAGCAATAGTATTTTGCTTTCTAATTGTCACCAAAGCCGGCATTGTGAAGGTGAAAGCCGCTGCATCGCCAGGAACAAGTGATGACGAAGGAAACGAAGGTGAAGGTGGCGCTGAAAGTGGCAAGCCTGAGGATGGAGCTACTGGAGACGGTTCTGATGGCAGTAATGGTGCTGGAGACGGCAGCAGTGGGGAACCAGGAGGAGACCAGCAAAACCCGGCAGCTACGGAAACAACCTCCAGATCAGCTGCTCTTCAAGCCTCCCTGGCGCTTGTTGCTGCCTTCCTACTTGCCAGTCATACTTAATACCTGTTTCTCATTAATTTACTATCTCTAGATTTTCACACATCAGTAGTTATGGTTCACCTTTTTCTTCCTCTTTCCCTTCTTAATAGTGTAACAAATCTCTCCAATTTAATACTATTTTCCATAATTTTTTTGTCATATGATAATTAAATGCCTTAAAGCCGAATTTTAGCTTGTATTCTTTTTTACCAATTTCGTTTAACTCGTCTTTCGCATACGCATCCCATTACACTATCGTCAAATTAATGGAGCTGTTACAGTTATTTTCTCCTTTGAATGATTATTTCCCAATAGTATCGTCGCCTATTCGAAAATTAAGGATATCACATTAGTTAGTTTTAAGATGTGAACTATGTGGGCACTAAAATCGGCTGTCACCCCAAATTACTCCGAACAGACTCTCTCTGGAGCACGGAAAGTGACTCCTTATGATGCTCTCCTCCTATGCAGGGACTATGCGAGCAACGTAGTGAACTAGCCCATTAGCCGAATCATCTCTTTATTTCAAAGTGACAATATTTCGGGCCTAAACATACCTCTATTAGAAACACCTTAGAAGATCAACAAAATATACCTTAATGTGCTGCAGGTCCACATTTAAGGCAATTACACCCTCAATTCTCTGAGGTACTGATTTACTTAAATCGTGGATTTTTTCCAAAGGAATTTTAGCATATTCTTCATTTAAAGCACCCTCACCCCGTTTTGTTAGAGTCAATGTCGGCAGCGGCGGCGGAATTCGACTTCCTACTTGAATCTCTAGAGTAGATCGTAAATGCTCCTTCATAACGCTGAGGAGGTCTGGAGATCGCGGTGGTGGCCAGAAGAGATGCTCAACTTCATTCGAATGTTCCTCCTCGTGACGCCATCCTTTAGCATTTTTTGCTGCTGTTTGGACTGGTGCAGCATTGCCATCATCTTGAAAGATGCGCGGAGGCGTTCCCCCTCCCCTCCAAGCGGAAATAGTTATTGAAAACCATAGGATGAGGAACCAGGTCTCCCGAAATTCCCAACGGCCTGGATGGTGGATTTCCAAAAAATAGCACCCTAGATCATCACATAACTCTGCCAAGTGTCACGTTTGGGAGAAGGCAGAGGTCTGGATTAAATGCTTCTTTCCGCTGTCTCTCTCCAAATGAAGTACCCTCGGCCGGTGGTGGTGAATAAGGTAAACGCTGATTCGTCAAAGAAAATCAAATTCTTCCATTGGTCGAGGGACCACTTCTTCCACCACTCTGAACGCCGCTTTGAAACATTTGTCGTCCTTGAGCAGGGCAGAGGTTTTCTAATTGCAGTTTTTGCGTGATGGAATCAGGTGCCCGAGTGCAGCCTACGACGAGGAACAGTTATGGGGAAAACTGGGTTCTGCATCTGTTGGTTGAGTTCTGCTGCGATTTTAGGAGCCTTGTTCTTGCGGTGATCCTTTCCAACAATCTAATGCTTTACAGTCCGAAGCTCTGTTTCTCAGCCAACTACTCCGACTTTCGGCCCGAGTCTGTGCTTCTTCGCTGAGGTCCACGTTTTCCCTTTTCTTTCAAAGGCGGCTGTCATTTTGGGACGCCACGCATCCGAAGGCAGTTTCGGTTACGCCAATGCCTGCCGCCATACAAGCACTAACAATTTGGTCTCTGAAAATCCGAGAGATCTGCAATTTTACAAGGTTTTAACCGGTTTTTTACATATTGTTTAAAACATTTATTTTAAATTAATGGATCAAAGAGAAAAAATAATAAACAAAATTCATTATAGATGTCGCGTTTGATAGTTTATATCATGTTAAAATACTATTATGTCAAAATGTAATGCACTTCCGCTATTTTTCCAAACTTCATGTGCTCTTAGAAAGGCAGGTGAAGTGCTTACCTGCGATAGTAAATACTGTCAACTTTTACACACAGAATCTGCGATCAGCAAAGATTCCGCAACGGAATAGCTGCACGTAAATTCTCTTCCCAGATGTATCAACAACTCAAGGCAAGATGATGAATCCTCAAAAGCGGAGTTGGGGGAGAAGACGTCCGTGTTAGTGCGCTTATCAGTGATGTGTGGGAAGGCAGGTGTGTTAAGATGTGGTGCGCAACTTGGCCAATTAGATCAGGGCTCACGCAATCAGTCCAACGAGGATTCATATGTCGATGGGTAGTAATGCGAAGATACTCCCAGGTCACAGTAAGTTCACTGCGATTTCCCACAAATATGACGACGGCACTTTTTTCAAGATGTTGATACAGAGCAGAGAGGACCTGAATCTTACTTAAAGTAGGTGACAGCGGCCATGGAGTAGTGGCCGTTGAAGGTGATCCATGAAAAGGCTCATCAAGGTGGATTTCAATGGAAAAGACTCACTTAAGCTGGTTCTCACACCTCCCTGCCCCTGATCGCCGCCATGTTTACCGCCAATCTCCCTCAAAATCCGCATTTTCATTACTAAACTTGCAATGGTAAAACCTTCCATACCTACTGTTCATTATACTAAGTTCTTCTTTTTATATTCATTACATCGGGTGAAACTATTCTATTAAAAGCAGTTTTGCGAAGGATTGCGAATATTCGATCGACCTCTCTTGAGCACGGTTAGTGATTTCACCTACGCAGATCCAAAAGAACCCCTATCATTTCGTCACGCCTTAAGCATTCATCATCATCATCATCATCATCAGGCGCTGTTCAAGTGCTTGATCCTTAACATAGTTGGAGGTGCTAGCATGGCTCTTGAGCAAACTCTTGAGTGGTGTGGTATAAAAGAAGGAGAAATCTGAGATGAATATCACAACTCAATAATCAGTCTGCAATGAAATACTTGCTACTCGCAATAGCTTTGTTGCTTTGCCTTCCTGCTCTCGGTTGGGCCGTTGATAACAGTGGGCAAACAAGAAACGCCGGCGGTGGGGGTGGAGAAATTCCTCAAACCACTCCAACCACTACGGATACAACCTCCACATCTGCTGCTCTTCGAACCTCCCTAGTACTTGTCGCTGTCTCCCTTCTCACCAGGTGTATTTAATACCCCTTTCTCATGGATAACCTTTCACTATATTTCCATGCCTTAGCCTTTCAGCTAGATAATGTTAATTCAGCTTTCTCTTCCTCCTTATAGTTTTGTTACATTAATACTCTTTGGAGATTGTATTAATAAAATATGGCTTAAAGAAGAAACTTAAACTTGTGCACCTTCTTTTAGATTGTATATCACACCTACCATTCAGCAATAAACATTCACATTATTGATGGTACTAATATATTCACCTTAAGAGGTAAATGAGTATATATCATGATTTTTGCTAACTTGTTAAACCACTAAAGGACTTACTAACAGATTTAATCAACGAAAGAATTTTAATTTGGCTAAAGGTGCTTGTTTATATTTTATTTCAAAACGAAGTGGTTTATACTTCATAGAAATCATTGGTTTTGAATTCCAATTAAGACAAAAATTGGCTTTCACATTTCTTCTGCCTACCTATGCCTACCAGTATTCTACGCTTGGAATTTCAGAGGTTTTCAAGTTGTACTAAAGTTGGAGGATCATTTTAGGATGAATTAGTTTAATCTTTCTCAAGCCCGCCAGCAGCACCTACGATTGCGGTAAAACGAATGCACCAAATCGACCGAAAGTAGCACGTATTTCAATGTCAACCATCTTTCGAGCTCTGAATTAAATCTCCAACATCCTCTGTTTCGATATCCGATCATCAGCTAAGTTCAAGCCTTTGCTTAAAATTTGAACAACGCCTGGTGATGCTGATGAAGGCTTAACGCGTCGTAAAACCAAAGGGTAATTTCGAATCTGTGTAGGTGAATTGCGTCTCCGCTCAGGAGAGCTTGATCGATTATTCGCGAACTTACACAAAGGTGTAAGTTAAGAAAGCGATTTCATTCAATGAAGCGAACTGACTTTATTAAGAAACAGCATGCATTGAAAGTCTTATCGTAAGAGAATTATCAATGATAAAGTGAAATTATAAAAAACGTGACCCAAACGGTTAGCCTTAAGAGTCATTGAGTATTGAGGATCATCGAACTCGATTGTTGATTTCGTAGAAAATTATTTGTATGCTTTTGTTGTGGATCGCTTCCACCGATTCAGATTCCAAGTCCACTCTCTCCTATACCAGCATCCTTTCCAGCATCACCGATTTCACCATTGGCTCCGTTTGTGGAAGCGCTGGCGTAAATAGCGGTACCGCCTCCATCAGTGCCCCTAAAAGACGCGTTTCAGCTATCCAGAACGTTTTTCTCAATTGTGGCCCTCTACTCCAGTCACAGCGTAGGCAAACAGCAAGCTCATCAACAATCAGGCACTTTTAATGGTCAAATATACTTCGAGTCATCTTCTACTCTTATGCGACTCATTCTGCTACCCTTTTGTTGGATCACGAGGCTCAAGGATGTCTTCCAGTCCGACTAGAACCAAAGAACACGAATAGGGCGGAGAAAGCTATCGACTCCACTCTGGAAGCTGTATCTCGGATAGTGGTGGTGGTCGCCTCCTAGTCCTTCTCCTGATCCACTACCACTGTTGTCTCCAGAATCGGCTCCACCACCACCTCCACTACCGCTGCCGTTGCCGCTGTCACCTCCATCGGTCATGTCTCCACTGCCACTTCCCGTTCCACCTCCTGGACTATCACCATCTTTGCCGGGAATTTTCTCTCGCGGTGCTTCGCCGGCTCTGCTCATAACGAGAAAACAAAATGGTAGTGCTATCACTGATATCGCATATTTCATTGGAAGCAGGCTATTGAGTTGCGATGTGGGCCCAAATACCCCCTGCTTTCAAAACACACTACCGGGGACTCTCTCAAGAGTCGTCATACATTTGCGCAAGAGTCAAGGTCAGATTTTCCACCAAAACCACTGCCAAAACACTTAAATGGTGCCTCAGAAAGTTGTTGACGGGTTAAGGCCTCATCAAACCAAAAGGAAATCCCACTGCAGAGGCTGTCTTGAAACTGAGTAGGAGAAATCCATCAATTGGAATCAGTAACCGTGCTCAAGATTGGTTGACTGACTATTAAAATTCTACGAAAATTAGCAAAAAAGAATACTGTCTCAATACTTTCTCACCTCGATCACTAGTCACTCTGTTTAACTGAGTTATGAAGAAGGACTGCAGTGTGCATTTCCACTGGTTTCTACTCATCATTACAGAATCATCGGGTCTCGAGATCAAGCTGGTGAAACTTAACGCACCACAAGTTCTCCGAATAGAAAGCATGCGAGTTGGATACAGACGCTGGGACAGGAGCCAGTACACGCATTGACGGACACTGGGCATTCCAAATGAGGCTCACTTACTCTCCTGAACATCTCCCCCCCACGCATTGCTGCTGAATTGCTCCCATTTTGGTTTAGATAACCTTGAAATTAATCGGAGGGCTTTGAGTACCACAAACGCGAGTACACATTATCGGATGGCTACTATTCGACTCTCTTCCTAAATAGATTCACACCCCAGACAAAATCAGAGAGACAGAGGGAGGGAAAGAGAGGAGAGAAGTCGTCTCCATCACAGAGTGGGTGATGGAGTTGTGTGTGAATCGGTGAAGGCAGGTGCGTTGAGATATCGTTGACTCTTTTTGAGGGTAAACACTTAGATCAGAGCCAATGCACCTAGGTAGCTGCAGGGTCACTGCATATGATTGCTGGCAGTGTTGCCGTAACAGGCCAGGAAACTCAATGAAGAAGGTGACAATAGACATGGGATGAGCCAAGTTCTACGGAATCGGCATCCACATTCGCTGAACCTCCAACCTCACTGACTTCCTTTATTTCCACTTTCTCGCTACTAAAGCCGATATGATGAGACCTTCCTTACCTATCGTTTATTTAATTTCTTTGAGAAAAATAGCTTTCTTGTGTACCTACTTTGCTCACGACTGCTAACATTCTACCAGACTCCCTTAAGCAGAGTAACCGATTCAAAAGATGCTCGATAGAGCTATGGCCTTACATCGCCTTACACAATCACCTACATCCTCGTGCCCTGTTCAAGTGCTTTCGCTGACTTCCACTTCAGCTGGGCCCCAAACCTCTCTGGCGCTTATAGCTGCCCTCCTTCTCGTTAATACCTTCAAATTCAGTCTTTCATAACATTTTTTCATTTAAATTCTTTCCAGTGAAGGCGTTAGTAGTTACATTCTTCTTTTAGTTTGGTTTTTTTTAAACAAGCACCGTTTCTAGTGTTTTTCGTCCATTAAACATAATGCGGAAAATTTATTCTTCGAGTGTCTCCTGCTGGGACCGTAATTGATTGGCAAAACTCATTTGCTGATCGTGATTTATAGATTTATAGAAGCCAGTCTGTGGAGGTTACTTTTAGTGAGACATTCTGTAGCGGTTGGGCTACACCTGGGTTCGGTCCAAGACGGAATAACTACCCGCCAAAATGTGGTTTCGCTCCCCAGAGAGAGAGAGGGAATAGAAGACATGCGAGCTTGAACGTTAATTGGCAGCTTGTGGGTGTTGAGTCCTGCACTCAGACAGCTTTATGAGGTGAAGGAACAAGAGGGCATGACCCTGACTGGTTTGGCGACAGGGAAGGCCATTAGTTTGGCTTGGACTGCCCGGACAGTCCAGCTGGGAACACGATTTGATTGGGCTGTTGAGACTGCCAGTCGGCGTCGGGACATCACAGGTCGATCAAGTGGAACTGCAAAGTGTCTCGACGACAGCCCTGAACGGCACTTAGAAGTGCAAGGCATTAAAGAGTGTGTGGCTTTTTCTACTAAGAGCACATTCATTCCATCCTATATTTTATTCCAAAAGTTTATTTCAGAAATGATGCACTTTTCCTCTTCGCTCCGCGTTGAACTGGATATGAGTTCCTGAGTAGAGCGTTGTCACGTTTCATAATGCTAAAATATCACCGATACACCCTTTGGGAGGTGTGAATTGGTTGTCCCCTTTTCAAAAGAACAACAGTCAGTTAGCAGTTTTTGGAGTAACAAGGAATATGTTCTCGATTGCTGTCACATTGGCAGTTGGCGAAGCTGGAGATACTGAAGCATTTAGTCGAAGCCTACGCTGAACAGAAAGTAGAATTCTACCACGAGTCCTGGTGGCAATGCTTCCAAACCAAAGTACCAAGAAGCCCCTTGAAACGCCAACAACCATTTCTGGATCACAAAAAGAACTAGTCGCTTCAACACTCATTCACAAATTATTATAAAATATTTGGATTCGGATTCATTGATCAAAGCAAAGCAGTATCAAATGATTTGTAGTCGGCGAATTTAAATATATCATCAAAAAAAGATGAGGATTAGCGGTATCGGTAAGGGTGGATTTGTTTGTAATGTGGAGACCTGACTGAGACCCCAATCCTCATCTCTGACAGTCTCACGTGAGATGTGCAGAAGTGACAAACTGGGTACCGGACGGCTTCCCAGGCTCAAGGCCCGGTCTACGAAGTGAATCGACTCCCCGTAGCCAACTGGAGTCTCAGTCATGACATTGTTTCGCATGCCACGCAGCCTCTTCCAACTCTCCGCTTATGTCTCTCTTTGAGAGAATCTAAGTGCAGTCTATCCACTATAGTAGTGAAATTATTAGAAAGTACTCGTGGTTGGTGTATGGTGATTGAATAATTTGATGCCTCAATGTCATTTTTGGCAGTTTGCTCAAGATTGAGTTTATGGCCACAGCTTTGATTCAGTAGTGAAATCTAGCTGTTGTTGTAAGCTGCAGAATAGCTTTTAAAGGTTACTCGGTAAAGTATTAATCCTTACAAAGTGCAAATAAGCTCAATTAACCGTAAGACTAGCAATTGTCTTTACAATAAAAGGAGCTCATTGCTTAATGAATGGCTAAAAACTCAGTGAGATTTTAGCTAACATTAAATCTTCTCCAATCACTCAGAGGTTGTTTTTATTAATCATCAAGCGTCTAAGCTAAAAGAAAATTCTATTTCATTTTCATATTGTAGAGCCCTCAGTTCCACTTTATAAATTAATTTAGACAAAATAATACTTTGATGAATCATGCATATTTCATTTGTTTTAACTTCGATATAAGTTAAAAGAACGTCTGATTGAACTCGACTACATTAGTAAATAAAGGCAGTTAGCCAGCCATTTGAATAACTAACGTCTTTCTCTTTAATTAAATACAAGTATAAACGGTCATATATAGTTAAGGTGAGATATTTATTTCAGATTTCAATGAAAATTAGCCAGTTTAATACAGGCTCAGTGGTGTTGCAAAGATTTCATAAGGATTTCTGCTTGAAAATACTCCCTTTTAAACTGCAAAATATAATAAATAAACACTGGTTAAATTTTTTTAGTTTACCGATTTGATATGTCCTAAGGTTTTATAGTATCGATTAGAAATAAATCGATTAAATTAGCAGAATTTCAGTTTTAAAATGTGAAAAACTTAAAAAATATTTTAATCGTCACTTTAAATCGTATAAAATCCTGTGCAACTATATTGGATATAAAGACTTCTAGGAACTTGAGTTTATCGAAAAGCGTGCGTAATGGTTTTGTAAGAAAGCTTCTGAGGCGAAGCACGAGGATGAACGCATCATTTTGAATTATGTTGGCAATTGAATAAGAAGCAATGCAGTATGAAGATTATGCAAGGCCATCTTCAATGAAAGATTGAAGTGTTGCCGCTTGGCTTTGCATTTCGGTGGGGTTATCATCTTGAAGTGTCTAAAAGTTCAATGATCCCTCAAATTAGTGAAGTTCTGACTTGATGCCTGAATGCCAGATATTTGAATGCTTGTTTTTGTAAAAGTGCATGGATTGTCAGTGTTGCGCCAGCGTGAACACATCTACAATTATTAATCTTAAAGGGATTAAGTGAAACTCATTTTACATCGGTGGGACATATCCAAGAGGATTACATGATCTCATACACTCGAGGACCCGTTTAAAAAGTGACGAGTAGAGATAGCGTCACTGGGAGAAGCGATATGTGCCACCACCGACGTCCTCGACAGAATGCAGTTGGTCTAAAATTTGCTATTTTTTGTTGAAGTAAACTTTGCGTAGGACATTGATTGAGTGTGAAAAACCTTGTAACTTGCTAGCGGAATAGTGCTCAAGCAGCATGATGGATGGTTCTGAGTATAAATCATCGATATTGGAAGCTTGAGCCTTATGCGAGGCCCCAACTATCGTGTCTGGATTTTAAAGAAATAAAACGAATGGCAAATGCTAAATTTGTTTTTAAGATAAGATTTATCAGTGCCATTTCCCTAACTTTCTATGACTTCCTCCAACTTCTGACAAATTTCAGTTTCAACTTCTTCCTTCCAAAAGCTCTTTCTGCCAAATGAAACAAATGGTAGTCCAAGGAAGGAGCAGGGTCAGATTGCCTGAAGTACCTCTTCCCAACCAAGTTTTAGTTGCGTGATTTTGGTTGAGTGGGATTGTGCCTTGTCCGATTGAAAAAAATCACCGCTTTTCAATCTAACAGAACAGATTTTTTCCTCCATAAAGCTCTGTCCAGCTAGCAATAGATTTGAGAATCATTAATTGCTGCATTGGGTGGTGGTGGTGATGACCAGTGGTGACGATTCCACCAAATTGACTGAAGAAGAACCTTTTCTCATGAAGTTCCATTCCTGGCTGCCATGGCTGGTGTCTTTTCCCTTCAAGAAGTCAATGTCTTTGACTCCTAATATTTCGATAAAGGGTCCATTCTTCACCAGTGAAAAATCTACTTACCAAAAACGGGAATGGAGGAGAGAATAGCAGATTTTGAGATTTTCTAAAGTGAAAAAACTTTTCAATTTTTGAAAAGTATAGTTCCAAATTAAGCCTAACTGCTAATTAAAACTCGACTGATAAAGTAAGATAAGCTTCGTCAAGCCTATCAATAAACTCAACTGGGCCGTGTCCGAGTCGGTCTTCATCTTCGTGGAAGGTGAAGTCTTCCCTTCCGAATTTTTGGAAACATCTTCTGTAGGCCCTTTCATCATTCACACAGTTCTCTCCATAAACGCCATTTCGTCGGCTGCTGTGTCCCTTTCCGAACTCATAAAACATTGAGTTCAATAGGTTCAATGGTTACTACCACCTTAACGGAGTTCTAATCAATCAGCTTTAAATTTTTATACTGTTTAAATGAATTTTAGCATAAAAGCAATATGACTGCAAAATAGGCAGCTACCACTTTTTCATGGTCCGACTGCTGAGATTTGGTCGATATCCAAGGGCGCTACTTAGTTTTAAAGCATATCATCTCAGTCCGTGGTGTTGATTCGGGTGGACAAAGAGGAGATGTCGATGATAATTCCACTTAATTTGTGTCACTGTTGGAAAAGCCTCATGTCAGCTTAAGAAGCGAAGTGAGAAGAGGAGTCAGGAGCAGACGTGCACTTATACCTTCACATCGATTCGTAATTGAAAGCGCATGACAGAGATCTTGGGATTTCACCTGGAGTTGCATGGAAAGTGGGTGATAAACATAAAATATCGTAGATAAATTGCCGTCAGACTGTGTCTGCACCCCTCTGGAACCTGAAGGAATTCGATCTTGCACTTGAGTCCTGCAAATCCCTTCGATACTGACAGGGCTTACGCAGTGCTAGCGCGGCTGAGATTAATGTCATTCTTGACGTCAGCTGTGAATCATACATAATACTCCTTGGTCTAAGATTATCTGCATCTAGGGATGGTCACGCATGATTAATCGTCTTATATTTTGAGACTCTAATCACAGATTCAACCACTATGGAAAGAACAACATTTTTAACTAAGGTACAATTTGAAAGTAAATATATTTTTAAAAATATAGATAAACTGGACAAATACTGGAAACATCTAGCACATGTGCATCATAATATTTTAATAGGGTTTACACAAGCAAAATTTCATATGCATTAGTGTTGTTATTTATTTTTTCCTTATATTCGATACGTTTATTTAAAATAACTGTTTGTATGGATATTCAAAAATCTTGGTTATAAAATTTTAAAAATGGCAGACCTCTCGGGCTTTGAGAGAGGCCTTTCATGAGATACTATCCCAAAATTGGTGATTGCTGCCTTTGAAAAATAAGAATAAACGTCGTCTTCAGCAAGGCAGAGGTGTGCCGAGAAAGTCGATGCAGATCTCAGTAAACACCTACAGAATCTACGGAGGTGCAATCAGAAAATCTCTGCCCAGAAAGACCACAAAATGTTCAAATCTTTTATAGTGGTGGAATAGAAACCTCCAGGACTGTTCTGTCCCTCGAGCAGTGAAAAAATGTGATTTTTTATGAATCATCTGCATTTACCTTATTGTTGACCTCCGGATGAGTGCACCGCGTTTGGAGGAAGCCGAAAGAAGCATTTAATCCACACTGCTGCCTTCTTCCAACAGCAAAACATTGCATGGTTGATATTGGGTGCTATTCCTTGGAAATCCATCAGCTGGGCCAATGATTTCCCTTCATAGAAGAATTAACAGCCGACGCCAGCTAGGAATTTTGGGAGACCAAGTTCACCACCCTATGGTTTAAGAACTGTTTTATTAAGGAGAACGCCATCTTTCAAGACGATAATACACCAATCCATGTATCAGCTACTATTATTAAAAAATGATAAGAAGAACAGTCTAACGGAGTTGAACGTCCTATCTGGTCACCACAATCTCCAGATCTTAACATCACTGAGCATTTATGGTTAATTTTAGAGACTCAAGTGAGAAGTTAATTACCGATGTCATCATCGACTCTAATAGAACGGGGTGAAGGTATTTTAAATGAAAATAAGCTGAAATTCCAGTGGAAATAATTTATAATTTGCATTAATCAATACCTATTAGATTTGAGTCTCCAATTGTCGCAAGAGGTGCGCCTATAGCACGTTAAAACAAATTTTGCTGATTTTTCTTGCTGTTTCCACTATTTTGTCCGGCCCCTGTATTTTCAGTGGAAAATAATAATATTTTTTTCACTTTAAAGGGATGTTCAGAATCACAAAATTTGTTAAAAAAACCGACAAAATAGCTTCCTTTGGCTCTTATCCAGACAGAATATGTGCCCTCATAAGCAGGATGTGGTTGGTTTTACATCTGGCTCTCATAATGCTGTGCTGACGTGACTTAGATGAGCGTCTTTCTTGGCAGCTTCAAACCATCTATTATAGGCAAAGAGTTAAGATGATCTGCGTTCGCTGAAGATCAAGCATTAGGGACACTGTCGTATTGTTGAAATTGCCGGTAGGCAAGAATTTTCACTTATTCAAATGCTTGTTTGGCTGTTCCATTTTTTGACTGAAAGAAAGTCATCAGTGATTAAACTTAGTCATCATAATTCAGCATAAACACCTCCGTAAACACGCAGAGACATAATATCAGCCTAGGAGGATGCACATCCGAACACCATGACAGCTTGGATGAATTAATTCCTCATGACTCAACTATGTTTGTCTTTTGACCGCAGATGGAGCGATCTGTTGTTCTTCGAGAGGTGCTATTGCTTTTAGTTCGAATTTCTATCCCGTAAAAGTAGTAGACTCATTTTTACCTCAGCATAATATCTCAAATTTTTGGGAAGTTCTTCGTCTTTCCTGAAAAAACTCGACCTCTCTAACGCATGTATGTGTCGTAGCAAAAATCGACACTGAAAGCTTCAAGATTCAGTTTAGAGGCTGAAACATTCCTGCAAATATGCTACTGAACGAACGTGGTGGTCATCAATTGCTTTAAAAAGAGGGATAGTAAGGGAAGGGATAGATGGAAGGGATTATTTCCATAAGAAATAATCCTTGCAGATGGCTTAGAATATATTTTCTGATGCCTCATGAGTCAGGGTAAGAAATCAATAAGTGGCAACTCAACGTCTCAACAGCTGAGAACCTATTAACCACCTGGAAGTAGTCACATGAATGGATGTGTGCATTAATTTGGGCTAAAGGTTTCAGCTCTTGAACCTACAAGCAACAGCTTCCAATCTATGTTCTGTTGGCTTAAATTTTGCTGCATCAACAGCTTTTCGTGACTCGTCGTCAACTAAAGGTTCTTCCTTGTCTCAGTCGGCCAACGAGAAGGCTACTCTTTCTAACTGATTGAACACAACTCAGCTTGCACAACCCAGAAATGCTCAAACCTGATCTGTGTCCTGAAAAGCCTTCATATCTGCCCGAGAGAGACAAACGGTATACACCTCAGGCGACCACGTTGGGGGAGGGAGTACACGCTACTATTTGGAGTGACACGCAAATATGCGGTCGTCACTCCAATACTTTGCATTTTGTATTTTGGTCCAGTGTATAAACCTGTGTACCATCACTATCCATCATGTGCATTCATGTGGTCTTGTGAAAATTTATTCAAATAGGAATATTTCGACAACCAATGGATAATTCAATGCACGAAAACTTCATATGAATGCTCACGCAGCAATCCTTGATATTTCCTTACAGTTTCTCATTTTTTTAAAAATAAACTAAAATATCCTAGGAACAAAAAAAATTGCGTACTTTTTTCATATCTATCCAGTTGATATTCGTAATTTAAATGCGCTTAAAATTACCTCACTTTAAGACAACTCTTTAGGGGTTTCTGGTAGTTTTTAGCTAGAAAAAAGTTAAATTGATTGTTAGGGAATTTCAAGACACTGAGTGTTCAAAGAATACCAATTCAAATGTGCATTTCAGTTAAATTTGCTTGAGGCTATTGGTGAGGTTAATTGAAATATTTTTTGGGTCACCAATTCGCAGTGGGTAGGCTACACTTTAATCCTCTCAAAGATAAATAAACTACCCCGTATTAGAAAGCTGTATGTGAGTGGTGCACTCAGGAGGTTCTATTTGGCATAGAAACAAGGGACTATGACTCACTCTTCGAATGGCTACAAGAGGGCCTGGTAACTAGGTGTGGCAAAGCTTTATGTGAGCTTGTGAACATGATAGACGGCATAGCTAACCTCAGACCGCCACAGATCTAAGTTAGAGGTAAAAGCATTGAAAAAGAAGTCTTTTTAAGGTCTGAGAAAATGCTTCTAAGTAAAACACGATCTTGTCCGATTAAAACATTTTTATATACCAATTATTTCTCAATATAACTAATGAATAAATAAAAGCAATTTTAGAATAAAAATGGTTAAACTGCTCACCCTTACTTATTGTCTGTTAATCTCACCAATCGCTTGAATTCGTGTCAAAAATTGAGATCCCTATAAGCTCTTCCACATTTTTAATAAACCAATAAATTGCTTAATTCTATTGAAAAGGAAAAAGCCGAACGCAAGCACAGTTTTGCAATTCTTTCTTCTCTCTGTTCTTCATTATATTTTTACGCCGGTGTTTCAAGCCTTCTTCTATAGGGTTCGTTGAAGGCGACGTAGTTTATATGATTCAAGGGGCTAACATGACTTGCTTGTCATCTTGTTAATAAAACCAGTGAGAGGGATCGAGTATATCCGATAAATCTCTCTTAAGCACTGTAATTAATTCAATAAGATGTTTTTGTTCAAACAGCTTCTCTATGTTCTTCACAAGGTGATTCTTCATCGATTCAATAGCTCGTTGAAGAGTCATTCTTGTGTTTTCCCGAAAGACTGCTATTTAAGCAGAGGCCATCAAGACTTGAGTAGCACTCTGTGTCGGTAGCACCGTTGCTGCTTTGTTTGAAGAAAGCCGACGTTTAAAAACAGTTAGATAGCAAAAGAAATGCAGTTGCAAACGGTGTTTTGGTGGGCACTGGAGATCACACAGGAGCTGCTTAGAAGGAAAAAGAAGCCGAAACCGGCGGTGGGAGTAATGCTGGCGGTGTTGGAAGCAGTGCCCAAGATTGTGGCAGTGGTAGGGACAGTACGTTTCCTTCTGAGGTCAAGGGCCGCGGTGAATCAAGTGGAAACCAACAGGAATCGAGCTCTCCGGAGATGATTTCCTCAGCTTTTTGACCATATCCATTCCTCGCTCCTTTCGCTGCCTTCCTTCGGGTTATTAATATGAAAAACTCCTTCAAACAAGGAATATTCCCTAAAGAATTTCGTTAAATGTAAGCCTCCTTCATCTTTCTTATGACTTTTACCACTAATTATCACCATTTGAAACTATTTATGCATTTGTTCTTTAGTTCAATTGTATTAGAGGGCTTGGAGGAAAATGGCTTAAAATGCAAATTTATAATTTATTTGGACCAAAGTAGGGAAATAGGATTCAGTTGAGTTATAAGATGGCAAGTGAATTCATACCAGTTAGTTGATTGCATTTCGTATGTGATAATGAAAGCCACTTTCAGGTCTGGTATTTAATCGAAAGATTAATAATACACCTTTCAGTTAAACTTAGATTGATTCGGAGACAAGGTTTCCTTTATTTGTTAAGAGAAGATCAATGATTCTTGTTAGCTGATATGCTTGATGAAAACTGAGACCATCCGTTGCATGCATCGGTAGATGGATGGACTTGCCTTTCTGCTTCATTTCGATGACAAGATCCTTGGATCACATAACCGCCATAATCGTACAGGCACGGTTAACCGAGAGAATAAACGTTCATTATTAGTTAATTCTTAGGAATAAAAGGAATATATTTTTAATGATAGATTCATTTTATTTTACTTAAAAACAGCGGATTTAGAAGTTTAAAACTGCAATGGAACGTTATGAAATTGACTGAGACAAGACAGTTGATAAAATAATTTGAAACGGCACCTGAAAGTCATAGTGCTCACAAAACTAATCACTAGAGAATATTCAGCAAAATCGGTAACCATTGATTAATTTGAATATCATGATACCGTTTTGAAGAATACACTATTCTTTTCTAACATGTCGATAAAAATTACATTTATAAAAAATGTATGTAATGCTTACTAAATATGTTAATATAATATATCAAAAAGTAGCCTGAAATAAACAAAATAATCAAGATTTCCTTTTGATTTACTTTTTGTCTTACTGCAACAATCGGGATGAGAGCATTTAAAATTGCCCTTAAATGACTGCTTAAAGGTGAAAATGTACAAGTCAATCATAACTTGTTTAAGTGACTAAATTTTTGTCGAAAATATTTTGCAACTTTATGAGGCGCGTGTCAGTTGCACCGATTCAACGAATCTCTTCAAAAGCATTTCATGGTGAATCAAGAAGGCCATTAACAAACGCCCTCTGCTATGCTCAAGAAGGAACAGTTGACGTCGGGCCGCCACACCTCTTATTTAGCGATAAAAACGGTGAAAAAGTCACTCTAAAGTCTGGAAAAATGCTTGATTGTAAATTTAGGGGTGTTTCTTTTCCTTTAATTAATACTAATTAATTTAAAAAAAAACTAGTGATAGCGGTCTGTCGATCTCACCAATCACGTTGATTCGTGTGAACAAACTGTCCGTTTATAATTGAGCTCTTCTAGAGTTTTAACAAATCAACTGGGTAATAACATGGAAGCGAGAGAAACCGATATGCCACCTCGGTTATACAGCTTGCTCTTCCAGCGCTTCATTCTAGTTCACCCCGATGTTTCAAGCCTCCTTCTCGGGGTTCTTTGAAGCCGCTGTTGAAGTTTTCATGATTTCAGGTATCTGCATGAGTCATTTTAAAGGAGACAGCTTTCAGAGTGCCTTGTCATCCTGAGAGGGATCGAGAATATTCGGTGAGCCTCTCTTGAATTCTGTAATTAATTCTATGTGGTTCATTTAAATCACGCCTAATCAAATAGACTGCATTCTGATTAGATAGTCATTCTTGCTTTTCTGCAAAAAGCGTGATTTCTGCTACTTTGTTTGGAGAATCCAGGGGCTTAAACACGAGGGGAAGTTAAAGTGGATAAAAATGTAGACAGTGCTGATGGTGGCAGCGAAGATAGCACCGGAGCTGGCAGGACAGAAGAAGAAAGTGGTGACAGCTGTAGTGGCGGCGATGGAGGCGGTTCGTAGTTCACTTAATTCGGTTCTGGGGCAGAAGCAGTGGCAGATCAAGCCTACAACCGACGAAAACCGGGTAATACGGAAAAAAGTTCAACGTCTCCTGGACCTTATACCTTTCTGGCGCTTTCTGTTGCCTTAATTGATGACGGTTGTATTTAAAACTCGTTGCCATAATGTTTTAACAGAATACATTTTCGTGAAAGAATGTCGATAAAAATTTTCCTGAGTTGTTAATTTTTCATGTCGTACTTGTTTGTTTGTTATTTTGTAATCTAGTATATTTATTTAGAGCGACTATTTTTAACAGATATTCAAAAAATAGTTATGATCGTCTCGGACTTTTCGAGGCCAAGTCGATGTTTTCAGGGTCAGCCAATATGTTTTTCGGGAGATTTTCCAGAAAATTTGTTGCCCTGCAAGAGCGGTTAGCTCTTACAAGTGGAGTACACTAGCTATCAACGAACTGGATGAAAGAATGAAATTCAGAGTTTTATTATTAATGAAGTATCCTGTACAAATATATATAGACATATGTATATATATATAACATGGAGCTTCCTCTATTTATGTCAATCACCACCTCCTCAGTGTGAATCTGGTAACCATGTGTGTAAAAGCACTAAAAGTATGAAGTCACAAGGATGCAAGGTTGTATTAATAAGCGTGTCATTCTAGTTTCAAGTCTTAAATTCTCTCTAATTGACTTGATATTTTTAAATAAAATAATTATTATTTTAATTGGTAGGAATCATTCATTCAGTTAAAGAATCACGTTTGCGGTTAACATTAACTCAACTGTGCTTTTCCAGACGAATTTACGTTACTTTCCTGAAAGGATATTTAAATCAGTTTTTTTCCAACGACCTAAACGAGTTCTTATGACGCCCAAAAGGATGCTCGTAAATAAAATCGCATTTTGTTTGATTAAAGCATTCATCCATAGTAAATTACTTCATCGTTTTTTGTTTTTAATTAGGTTTTCAGCAGGATGCAACGGGAGGTTGTGGTTTTGAAAATCCCTACTTCTCAAATGAAATTAATTAGTTCATTGCTTCAAATAGATGATTTGAAGAAATTTCAGATAAAACCTAGACACCAGTGTACCCTCACTTACGGTCTGTCGAGTGTTGATTGAAGATGTCGTGATTTAAGGTTTCTCCATGTCTCAGTATTTAGGCAACGTCTTTGATTACAATGATTTAGAAGGAATGTGAAGATGCGAACAATTTGTTGAGTACCTTAATTGGCTTTATGTGGTGCTTATCACTTACGCTAATTGAAAACGTCCTCCTCAAAAGCATTTCACGTCGAATCACAAAAATCACCGAGAAACCCCCCACGCTTTGGGTTCGCTCTGAAAATCCCCTCTTGAGTCTCAATGAAACGCGTGAACTTCTCTGAGATCTACAAGGAAAGGTTGGAACAGTAGCTTGGTATCCATTTGGCAATGAAGTTCGCATTACCAGTGATAGCATAGCTCCTTTGCTATCTCGTTATCAGCAGTGTCGGCAATATGAATGTGGAAGGAAGAAGTGGACAAGAAACAAGTGGAGGCAAAGGTGACCAAGGCACAGGTCGTACTGGAGGCACAGCGGGTGATAAAAACCAAACAGCTGGAGGTAGTGACGGAAGCAAAGGAGGCACTGGCGATACAGGCGGTGCTGGAGGCAATGGCAGCGGTTCGTCTGGAGGAGACCAACAAACAACGGGAACAACATCCACGTCGGCGGCTCTTCAAACCTCCCTGGCACTTATCGTTGTCTTCTTTCTTGGCACCTATATTTAATAACGCTTTCTGAAATTAATTTAACCGGTATTATAATTTATCTAACTAAATAAACGTAAAATGCAGTTCGAAATTGTCCGTTTCTATTTTCTTTCTGGTTGTAGAGTTTCTACTATTTTCACTGGCTCCATTATAAACTAAAGCTCCCTTAGTCCGATTGTTCGTGAGCTCATCCTCCTTAATTATCCTTTACTTAATCTAAGAAATGTCTAAATGAAATCGAATGAAGTTACGAAATTGCCGCTTAATTTCCAGAAGTTATTTTGGGTTATTTTGGGTCCCGTAGTTGAGAACGACAATCATATGTCTTCTGACAACAGATACCTAACCTAATCTCCATAGGCCTCAATATTCACGGGTCTTAATTTTTGTTCTAAGAAGTGGCCTGTATGCGCTTAAAAAAGTCTATGATGATTACGCTGAACTGAACTGAACTACTTCATCTAAAGTGACCGGCTAACGATAGGGAGACAGTTATGTCCCTAAAACCGATGATGAAAATTTAAACACTAATGGCAATAAGGCAACACCAGAAACCTCCCTCTGTTTTTTGCAATAAACTCAATAGAGCTTTTAGTAAAACTGTGTCAGGGGATTCTGTGATGACACTTCAAAGTAAAACACAGGAAACCATTTCGTGCCTTTCTTATTTCCCCCTCAAAATTTTCCTGGAATAAACCGCTGCCATTTCAATGTCTGTGGAACTAAATCTTGGCCTTATCACCATTTCAGTTGGTCCCACATTCGCATTTGAGAATAAATCTGTTTTATCTTTAATGATTGGTTTAAGGAAGTATTATTCTTCTCAAAAAAGATTTATGGAGGGAATCCAGGGTTGATTTTTAAGGCTAATGCTTTTTACTGTTGCATAGCGATAGTGAAATTTTTTTGTGAACAGAACTTCTGCATGAGCAGGTGCTTTATGAGAAGAAATGATCAGAAAATAATGAATACGAGAAGAGAGAAATCATTTAAACCTCCCTTGGGCAAGGCTAACTATTATCTTTGAAGTTTCCCAACTGGAAAAAAACCCAAGAAGTTAACACAAAGGAGTTGCCTTTTGATTAGGAGTTACGCTAGAATTAGTCCTTCATGAGTATCGAAAAGCTGAAATCCTCAATGAGAGTACCAGAAAGCATGAAGCATAGGAGTATACATTTTCTCGTATGGCATTTTTTCCATTAAAATTCACTACCTGAGGCGCCAGAGGTAATTTTGAAACCGAAACAAAATTTTCTTCGATAGGATGTCCGTACTAGACTCCATGACCTTTTTCACCTTTCTTTAAGACACTAATAGAAAAATGTGAGTAATGAAGAAAGAACACCGTCATATTCTAGAAGTTAAACAGGCTGCTTTTCTCTGATCTTGGATTTACCTTACAAATAACTACCTGAACGATTGAAAGAATTTACTGTTTTTTTTCGCCGTTCAGGGCTTTCCCACGCCTCACTACCCTAAAGACATCCTTAAGATTAACTAATGGTCCTTGAAATAAAATCATTGCGTGGGACTGCGAATATTCCAACAAATCATCTTTTGTGGTGTAAATGGCTTTATTGGATGCAGATTCAATAGGACTTCAAAAAGGGAACGCCCATTTAATTCACAGATGCCGCACGGAAAAAAACTCCTAAAAGTTCTTTTTTGAGTTTCGAGGTTTTACAACACTGAAGAGCCCCACTTGAGTCTTGCAAAATCGCGCGATCATCTCTACGTGACACCATTCAGGCGAAAACATCAGAACTAGGAGGATTGTGTAGAATGAAATACGTGCTATCGGTGGTAGCGCTGTTTCTCTGCTTCCTGGCTATCAGAAGAGCCGACGGAGCACCAGAAGATCCCTTCTCAGGAAACGGAAAATCTGCTGGTGGCAGTGGTGGTGTCGTTGGAGATGGCAATGGCAATAGTTCACCAGGAGGCGAGCAAAATCCTGCTACTACGGAAACAACTTCCACGTCCGCGGCACTCCAAACTTCAGTGGCGCTCATCGCTGCTTTCATTCTTGCCATTTATATTTAATTCCATCTTCTCCTTAACAAATTTATATTCTGACTTCTCAAACTAAGTTAATGCTAAATTAAGCATTTGTTAAAACTTTTCTTCCTCTTTCCATTGCAAGAGTACTAATTTTAAACTAGAGATCTCGCAATTTGATGGTTAGTTGGATCATCCTGATCTTCTATTTGTTTATTTTAGCTAAAAAGACCATATGACTTTGGAAGGCTACAAAATTACCACTGAATTCTCAGAAGTTAAGGACTATTATTTGGTGAATGGTAAAAACAAGTCACATGCCCTCTAAATATAGCTAACTAATCACCTCTCCCCTGGCCTGGGTATTCAAGGCCTTACTTTTGGTAAGTGTGGAACTGTACTTCATAAAACTGGAAGAAGCAAGCAAACTCTTGAGGATGATAACAAGCCGTTCAAATTTTTATCTTTATACTTCAGTAATGACATTAGTTTGGGGCTTAAATATACCTTGCTGGTTAGAGAGGCAAGCATGGTGTATGCTTTTGGGCGGACAACTGAAGTGGAATTGTGCTGTGGAAAAAAAAACTTTTTATCATCGTTTACTCTTTGTAGAATAACATAATTCCGATCAAACCCACTTGATCATAGTTGTTGAAGTCCTCTGTTACTTAGTGGCCTACGATAACTTGAAAAACACTCATTCATCAAAGTCCTACAGAGTGCCTTCTTCTAAATAAAAGATATCCTTTAGTTAAAATAACTTCGATTTGGCCATTACGACTAGAGGTATTTAGTGGTAACAGAATTCCAGGAGTTGATTATTATGCACTTTATAAAAGTTAAAATTATGCCTTCTGAACACATCCGCCTTTTTTCAAAACCTTCGGTCTCTGGTTTAAAGATGTGACTATGGTGGGCACTGGGATTAGCACTTAACTCAATCCATTCAATCAAACTCAGTATTAGGCAGGGTAATTAGCTCAGTTACTTCTATCCCGAGATGAATCAGACAAAGTTTCCGCTGTTGGGAATAGACTGCTCAGATCTCTCGTCTCTTTGCTTTAATAGCGACAATCGTGAAGGTTTGAATGCACCTTTCTGAATATGATTCATAGACGAAAATGGAATTGAAATCTCCAGATACTGATTACACTGTCATTGCCTACGCTAATTAAAAATGCACCCAACAATTGGAAGGTACTTCGATAAAAGTCGAAGTTCCATTCATCAACATTCTATGAAGTGTTTGGTTGCTTAGATTGAGACCAAAGTAATATAATAGTGTTAGCTTGTTGTCTAAAAATAAGTGAGTTCTCTGAGGTACTTTCACTGTGATCCTTCTAAGATGAGCAGACATGCTGGTGTGTTAAAAATGGTCTAATAATCAAAAAGCAATATTCCCTCCCTTAGATTTTTCGTTGATTAAATGTGTTAGTAAGTCCTTTAGTAGTTAAATAAGTTAACAAAAATCACGATATATACTCATTTACCTCTTAAGGTGAATATATTGGTACCATCAATAATGTTTATTGCTGAATGGTAGGTGTGATATACAATCTAAAAGAAGGTGCACAAGTTTAAGTTTCTTCTTTAAGCCATATTTTATTAATACAATCTCCAAAGAGTATTAATGTAACAAAACTATAAGGAGGAAGAGAAAGCTGAATTAACATTATCTAGCTGAAAGGCTAAGGCATGGAAATATAGTGAAAGGTTATCCATGAGAAAGGGGTATTAAATACACATGGCGAGAAGGGAGGCAGCGACAAGTACTAGGGAGGTTCGAAGTGCAGCAGATGTGGAGGTTGTATCCGTAGTGGTTGGAGTGGTTTGAGGAATTTCTCCACCCCCACCGCCGGCGTTTCTTGTTTGCCCACTGTTATCAACGGCCCAGCCGAGAGCAGGAAGGCAAAGCAACAAAGCTATTGCGAGTAGCAAGTATTTCATTGCAGACTGATTATTGAGTTGTGATATTCATCTCAGATTTCTCCTTCTTTTATACCACACCACTCAAGAGTTTGCTCAAGAGCCATGCTAGCACCTCCAACTATGTTAAGGATCAAGCACTTGAACAGCGCCTGATGATGATGATGATGAATGCTTAAGGCGTGACGAAATGATAGGGGTTCTTTTGGATCTGCGTAGGTGAAATCACTAACCGTGCTCAAGAGAGGTCGATCGAATATTCGCAATCCTTCGCAAAACTGCTTTTAATAGAATAGTTTCACCCGATGTAATGAATATAAAAAGAAGAACTTAGTATAATGAACAGTAGGTATGGAAGGTTTTACCATTGCAAGTTTAGTAATGAAAATGCGGATTTTGAGGGAGATTGGCGGTAAACATGGCGGCGATCAGGGGCAGGGAGGTGTGAGAACCAGCTTAAGTGGGTCTTTTCCATTGAAATCCACCTTGATGAGCCTTTTCATGGATCACCTTCAACGGTCACTACTCCATGGCCGCTGTCACCTACTTTAAGTAAGATTCAGGTCCTCTCTGCTCTGTATCAACATCTTGAAAAAAGTGCCGTCGTCCTATTTGTGGAGAATCGCAGTGAACTTACTGTGACCTGGGAGTATCTTCGCATTACTACCCATCGACATATGAATCCTCGTTGGACTGATAGCGTGAGCCCTGATCTAATTGGCCAAGTTGCGCACCACATCTTAACATACCTGCCTTCCCACACATCACTGATAAGCGCACTAACACGGACGTCTTCTACCCCAACTCCGCTTTTGAGGATTCATAATCTTGCCTTGAGTTGTTGATACATCTGGGAAGAGAATTTACATGCAGCTATTCCGTTACGGAATCTTTGCTGATTGCAGATTCTGTGTGTAAAAGTTGACAGTATTTACTATCGCAGGTAAGCACTTCACTTGCCTTTCTAAAAGCACATGAAGTTTGGAAAAATAGCGGAAGTGCATAACATAATAATATTTTAACATGATATTTTTTAATGCATTTTTTTATTATTTTTTTGCTTTCTGACCCATTAATATGAAATAACTGTTTTTAATAATATGTAAAAAACTGGTTAAAACCTTGTAAAAATTGTAGATCTCTCGGATTTTCAGAGACCAAATTGTTGGTGTTTGTATGGCGGCAGGCATTGGCGTAACCGGAACTGCCTTCGGATGCTTGGCGTCCCAAAATGCCTGCCTCCTTTGGAAGAAAATAAAAACGTCGACCTCAGCGAAGAAGCACAGACTCGGGCCGAAAGTCGAAGTTGTTGGCTGAGAAACAGAGCGTCGGACTGTAAATCATTAGATTGTTGGAAAGGATCACCGCAAGAACAAGGCTCCTAAAATCGCAGCAGAACTCAACCAACAGATGCAGAACCCAGTTCTCCCCATAACTGTTCCTCGTCGTAGGCTGCACTCGGGCACCTGATTCCATCACGCAAAAACTGCAATTAGAAAACCTCTGCCCTGCTCAAGGACGACAAATGTTTCAAAGCGGCGTTCAGAGTGGTGGAAGAAGTGGTCCCTCGACCAATGGAAGAATTTGATTTCCTCTGACGAATCAGCGTTTACCTTATTCACCACCACCGGCCGAGGGTACTTCATTTGGAGAGAGACAGCGGAAAGAAGCATTTAATCCAGACCTCTGCCTTCTCCCTAACGTGACATTTGGCGGAGTTCTGTAATGGTCTTGGGTGCTATGTTTTTGGAAATCCACCATCTGGGCCACCAGTCCAAAGAGCAGCAAGAAATGCTAAAGAACGGCGTCACGAGGAGGAACATTCGAATGAAGTTGAGCATCTCTTCTGGCCACCACCGCGATCTCCAGACCTCCTCAGCGTTATGAAGGAGCATTTACGATCTACTCTAGAGATTCAAGTAGGAAGTCGAATTCCGCCGCTGCCGCCGCCGCCGCCATCGACTCTAACAAAACTGGGTGAGGGTGCTTTAAATGAAGAATGTGCTAAAATTCCTTTGGAAAAATTCCACTATTTAAATGAACCAATACCTCAGAGAATTGAGGGTGTAATTGCCTTAAATGTGGACCTGCAGCACATTAAGGTATGTTTTGTTGATCTTCTAAGGTGTTTCTAATAGAGGTATGTTTAGGCCCGAAATATTGTCACTTTGAAATAAAGAGATGATTCGGCTAATGGGCTAGTTCACTACGTTGCTCGCATAGTCCCTGCATAGGAGGAGAGCATCATAAGGAGTCACTTTCCGTGCTCCAGAGAGAGTCTGTTCGGAGTAATTTGGGGTGACAGCCGATTTTAGTGCCCACATAGTTCACATCTTAAAACTAACTAATGTGATATCCTTAATTTTGGAATAGGCGACGATACTATTGGGAAATATTCATTCAAAGGAGAAAATAACTGTAACAGCTCCATTAATTTGACGATAGTGTAATGGGATGCGTATGCGAAAGACGAGTTAAACGAAATTGGTAAAAAAGAATACAAGCTAAAATTCGGCTTTAAGGCATTTAATTATCATATGACAAAAAAATTATGGAAAATAGTATTAAATTGGAGAGATTTGTTACACTATTAAGAAGGGAAAGAGGAAGAAAAAGGTGAACCATAACTACTGATGTGTGAAAATCTAGAGATAGTAAATTAATGAGAAACAGGTATTAAGTATGACTGGCAAGTAGGAAGGCAGCAACAAGCGCCAGGGAGGCTTGAAGAGCAGCTGATCTGGAGGTTGTTTCCGTAGCTGCCGGGTTTTGCTGGTCTCCTCCTGGTTCCCCACTGCTGCCGTCTCCAGCACCATTACTGCCATCAGAACCGTCTCCAGTAGCTCCATCCTCAGGCTTGCCACTTTCAGCGCCACCTTCACCTTCGTCTCCTTCGTCATCACTTGTTCCTGGCGATGCAGCGTCTTTCACCTTCACAATGCCGGCTTTGGTGACAATTAGAAAGCAAAATACTATTGCTATCACTGATAATGCGTATTTCATTGGAAGCAAGCTATGGAGTTAGGATGTGAGCCCTGAATGGCCTCTGCTTTTATACCTCTCTCAGGTGTCATCAAGCATTCACGCAAGAGTCAAGGTGGGATATTCCACCATGATCAAAACCAAAACACTTGATCAAAGCCTAAGGAACTTAATGAATGCTTAGGACGTCATCCAACCAAAAGGGTATTACTCTCTGGAGGTGAAGTGCATCACATGAGGTAGATTGGATATTCTCAATTCTACGCGAATTAGGAAATTAGAAATATTTTTTGTACTAATTTTAATGCCGATTTCTCTATCCATTCTGTAAAACTGGGTAATGAAATAGAATATTCAAAGCAACTAGAAAAGCAGGCTGGGTCGAAAGTGTAACATTATTACTAGACAAAACTTTCAGCGGTGGATTATAGAAGAGTTTGTAAGAGATTTTAGGGTTAATAAGTATCAACAAGAAAGAAGGACATGAAAAACACCGGAAAATTCAGCAGACTAGCTGACGTGGGTGCTGTTTCCACATAATATTGATTTACGTTTTTAAATAATAATCATCAGTACCATTGACATTAGTGCTACCATCACTGTTACTGTTACGCAAATCACAAATAATTACTGTAATGGTTTAAGCAGCACTACATTGCCATCCGATAATATGTACTCGCGTTTGTGTTCCTCAAAGCCCTCCGATTAATTTCAAGGTTATCTAAACCAAAATGGGAGCAATTCAGCAGCAATGCGTGGGGGGGGAGATGTGCAGGAGAGTAAGTGAGCCTCATTTGGAATGCCCAGTGTCCGTCAATGCGTGTACTGGCTCCTGTCCCAGCGTCTGTATCCAACTCGCGTGCTTTCTATTCGGAGAACTTGCGGTGCGTTAAGTTTCACCAGCTTCATCTCGAGACCTGATGGTTCTGTAATGAAGAGTAGAAACCAGTGGAAATGCACACTGGAGTCCTTCTTCAGACCTAGTGGTTAAAAACAAGGGACACCGCTGTATGTATCCAACATGTGGTTGTTTTACTATATTCAGGCCTTAGACCTAAGTGGTTTCTGACCTTATTTTTTGTATTGCAAATGAATTATTTGTAAATGTGAAAGAAAGAGGTTACTGATGAGAGTACAGTCAACGGATGCTAAATTAAGTATTATGGAGAGGAACTCGATGCTTTTATTTGCTTCTCCTGAGCACAATAATTTGTACCATTTATTTTAGAAAGACTAAAATAGATCATCCGGATGTTGGTTCAATTTGCTTCAAACACGGCTTCAGCATTCGTCAATGCCTTTGTGTAAGCCAGTGTTTACTTTTAGAGAGGTGAAACAATGCTTTGCGATCGCCTAAATGACACCCGAGGGAATGGAGCGGGGACTCATATGGATGAGTAGGTATAGGTGGGCAGGAGAAGTGGATGGTAAATCGAGCGTAGTTCTCCTTCTTCACCTAACCTGATTGCCCAGAACCCTTGTAAACGTGATGTAAACGTGATAACCGAACTGCCACGGCAAACGACAGAACTGGCATTTTTGCCTTGGTGAGTGGAAAAATCTCCAACAAAACACTTGGAACACCCTCCGTTGGCAACTATGCTGGCAAAAACAGACCTGGAACTGGCATCGGTGGAAGTGGCAACAAAACTAGAAATGGTACTCTTGGTGGAGATTAAGGGAATGGCGAAGAAGCATTTTCTGCCATGGAAGCATTTTCTGCCATTTTCTGCTGATTTTATTTTAATATACGTGTTCCAACTTACCGCTTAATAAAGCTCTCATCAAATATACTCTGTTTGAATTCACATGTTTCTACATTGCACATTTTATTAACTTTGGCCATTGCTAAAATCTTAGTGTTTGTCAGAAGAAGCCAGCGAACCACAGAAGGATCTATCAGCTGTAGTTGAATCCTACTCATGATGCTGATCGGTTGCCGAACATCTGTGATTGGTCAAAGTAATCGAACAGCTTCATAGTTTTTCAAAGGTCACTTTCAATCACTAATTGTGGAGATGTTGGTCACTTCCAGGGCTGCAGGCAATTAGCTGTCTTTAATTGAGTTCCAACGATCCCTTTTATCCCTCATCTAAGGCACCAATTTATTGACTTAATGAAAAAATAACAGTTGTGTTCCCTAGGATTAAAAGCCTTTTTACTCTTTACGCAGTTTCACCAAAAACTCTATCTCCGGGATTGGCTGAACATGTCATTTTATCATCGTTCTTCAAGGTTTCTTCAATTTTCACTATTCAAGAGACAGATTTGGGGTGCCTCATGATTGAGCAGGACTGAGAACATTAGACCCACCTCTGTTGAGCACATTCATTGATCCCTTGTGATGCATTTCACCTACGCATATAGAAAAGAGCCTTTTGGTTTTACGACTCCTTCAGCGATCAGCGACATCATCGGGCGTTGATCACGTGTTTGGCGTGGTGCAAAAGCAAAGGATATTCGAGACTCACGACAGCACTGCTGCTTTGCTTTACTGCGATCAGCAAAGCACCGATCAGTCGGTGAAGATAGTCCAAAAGTACAAAGTCCTTCCACAGGACAAGAGGGTGGTAGTGGGAATGGAGACACCAACAGTGGAGGTGGAAGCAGCACCAACAACACCGTCGGTGGTGATGGCGGAAGCGACTCTGGAAGCAAATCTGGTGGCAGCGAAAGTGGAAACGGCAGCAACAACGATGATGGTTCCGCGGAAACAACTTCCTCGTCAGCTGGACTTCGAACATCTCCGGCGCCTATTGCTGCCTTCCTTCTCGTTAATTACCTTTAATCTTGCCCAGCCCTAAAAAATATGCGTGATTGTGGCAATTTCTTCCAGATTAATTTATTAAGTAATTTTGTTGGTTAGAACTTAACCATGGTGCCATACTGATTGTTTTTCAATGATTCTTTGCCTCAAATTACTACCTTTTCCATTCGATTTGCTGTATCAACTCAGGAAAGGAGTGACTGAATATCAATGATTTATTCGGAGGAAAGGTTTGTTCGACTATACGAAAGTGCAGAGTGATTGGGAATTGTTATCCCCAATGCTCATGTCGGCTTGCATTTCGGTGTTCCACTTGCGTCTGTAGTCACAGCGCTTGTCAAATTTACTTTCTTGTAAGTGGTGGTGAGTTATGTTCACATGTCCACCTGATGCTAGGGAGAATGAGAGTGAATATTGAAGGTTATTGACGGTGGGTTCTCTTGTTGGTGTTTCCCGACCTCTTTCCTATGCGTTTTGATGAATTCCTTGAAAAAGTCATAGTTGGCGGGTTACCAATGCCTCGCTGAATAGATATTCAAGCGATTAACGTGAAAATCGATTCCATGAGATGCAAATTCATTTATGCTGATTCAAATGGTCCTCCAGACGTTGATTTCAGTGTGGTTCAAGGACGCCTTAAGCATTTTTCAACGAATGTGATCAAAGCAGCGAACTCATGTGCGATGACTCTCGAGAACTTGCAACAGCCAGTTGAGCGTGAAATACCTCCAGCCTTTGACGGCCTTCCGCCTTTGTTTCACTTAGATAGCCAGAGCCGTGGATTATGGAACCGCGATAATAAAACAACCACAGCCAACCGAGAGTAATGGCGTGGTAACCGATGAGAATGGTAGTGCCACTTATAAACCACCTTTAACTTCTCACAATAACACGGATTTTGGTAACACTAATGCCAGCGATGGTGGTGGCGGTGCCGCGCAATTAAAGGTGCACAAAATGGGTTTTATGAAAACAGTGTCCGTGACCGCTGGCGTTTGAAATCGATTGAGAATTCAATTGCGCCATATTACTTTCCTTGATAAGTGGTCTAATTATGTTCCTTTACTTTTGTAAATAAGAGTTGAATTTTTCCGTAGTCTTATTTTTGCTAAATTGCATTACAAATGTTTCTCATTTGCACAAATAATGCTTTGTTCTTTTGCTTCCTTGATTAAGATGGCGCAAATCGACATTATGATCCACATTTCTCCTATGCAAATTTAAAGGAACCTGCAGTTATGGAATGTTGTTGATTTGCAGACGCTCCGTGCATTCATCAACGTTCGAGTGTTTGGTTTGTGATCCGATTGGAAGAGCCAGTCGTTGGTATACCAAGTGAGAAGATATTTAGATGTTCACAACCTCTCTTGAGTCGTTTGACAATGAAATACGCGTTATCGTTTATAACTTTACTGCTCTGTTTACTTTTGCTCAGTGGGAGAGCAGAGCTTAGCAATACCTCCAAGGACGGAAGTAGTGGTGAGAGCGGAAATGGAAATGGCAATGGAGCAACAAATGGAACTGGAACTGGTGAAGGCACCACCAAACCTGGAAATCAAACTGGTAACGGAACTGGCAACCAAACCGGAGGCGACAATGGTGGCAGCGATGCAGGAACAGACTCGTCGAAACCGAGTGCTACGGAAACTACATCCACGTCTGCTGCACTTGAAATCTTCCTGGCGCTTGTCACTGCCTTTCTTCTGGCCTACTACATTTAAACCAACTTCCTCATGAACCAATTGCAATATCAATAATTTCGTCATTTAATTTTTTAGATATGTCTTGAGGATTCTGTTTCATTATTATCTTAAACGTCTTTCCTAAAATTATAATACATCTATGATATTTCGGAGTATTTTTCTTTTTCGATAATGGTGGTGTTAATTCTGTACCTGTTAATTTGCATATTCCCCTTTAGTTTCAATAATTTAAGCTCTATTTGAAAGAGGATTTTGCCATACTAGGAAAATTATGTTTTTTTAAATTGCACTTTTTGAAGATTTTTGAGTAGAATGTATATCGAGAGGATCAATGACTTGTTCAGTCATTTTAACCCAAACCAAATTCCCTTTGACTAGAGCTAAGCTTTTGTTAAAAAATGAGAAATTTTGAAATTCAGATGCGCCCTATTGTCAGTTCTGTTCTTGAGTATCAGTATATCTAGCAGCGCTGAAGAATTGGGAGATTGGGTGCAGTCAGCGGTAAATGGAAAGCTACTCTGTGCTTGTGTGGCCAGTAGAGAGAATTCTGTACACGAACCCACAGACGAAGACACTTTCCCAAATTCTTTTAATCGCATTTTCTACCCCATAACTCTATGTTTTTTCAAAAACCCTTTGATAATAATTAGCACCACTTTCTTCATGACTGTAAGGTTGATATTTCGGCGAACTGAGAATAAATGTACATTACTCGTTTTCCAAGAAGCGCGAGAATTTAATACACCTCACCGAAGCAAGTTAGTGACTTTAAGAAGACTTTTATCTTACTTAATTTCATGTGATTTTTTTGAGTGAACTAACAACTGACTCAATGAATGGATTGTTTTATCTCCTTCGTCGTGCTACGCCTTTTCTGAGCGCGTAGACTGAAAGAGAATGACATAAAAATTCGTGTCGCTGACAGACGCCAATCTAAACTGTTTTTGACAACTTGTCTTCTTGAACTTTTGCTCCTACAACTGTTAACTAATTACCCTTATTTTTGACAAAACATTGCAATTTATTTAGGATACTCTTATTAAATGGACAATGTTTTCCCAAAGACGGAATTGTTCATGCTCTAAGTAGCGAAATTGG
>JAUOZQ010000523.1:0-33020 GCA_030710315.1 Anomotaenia brevis
AATGTCAATTTTTAAGTCTCCATTGCAAAGGTCCGTATGCGAAAGTTGAAAAAAATAGGTTTATCATTTAATTTGAATAAAAAAAATATATTAAATTCCAATACTTGAAATGATTTTAATGCGAATAATAAGTATAATATTTTTATAAAGCCTCCTAAAATTAGTCTTTGAGCTGAATGTTGTGAAGACAAATTCTTGCCTTATTTCTAGATTTAACAGAATTTTTGTCTCTATTTAAATTCAAGAGCAATAACTGATAGGAACGTATGTAGATAAATTGTTACACTTTCATAGCTTATAGCATAAATTTATGGAAAGATAATTGATTTCAGCAGGAAAATCTACAGGTAAGTTGAACATGAATTAAAGGACTATTTAAGAATACGTGTCAAATTTTAGGTAGTGGTTTGAACGTCAAAAGGCATTTCATGCAAATTTGTAGTCCTCGTGGCGATAGCAGCAATGGCAACAGTGAAACAAATCAAGACGTTTGGTAAATAATATCCTAGTTCAGGAAAATAAGTGATAAAAATACAATTTTCTGTCTCTTCAATAATGTGTTTGTAATTAAATGTGTCTATGTAGGCATGTATACATTAGGTGACAATGGACAGGACTGGTTTTTGGCAAATGTTTACCTCCCCGTACAACAGCGCCATGCATTTTTAAGATGCTGCTGTTGCAAAAAAGTTTAATGTCATTTTTTTAGGAAAAGCAGGCCAATATCAACACCTTCGCCGGGCACAACACCGCGAGTTACAACACCAAGTTTGACAAAACCACAAAAGACTACGGCACTTGTATGGACTCCACCGAATTGGCCAGTGAATCCACAAAGACGGTAAATAAAAAAAGCAGAATCACCGGAATGGAAAACACTTCACCACAGCACAGCACAGCACAGCGGCCACACATGAGAAAACGGTTAGCTCCAAAATATTCAACCAGAAGCGTTAGAGATGGTGGACGAACTGTAACATTGTAACGTAAATGGCCGAAATGGCAGTGGATATGGGCATGTGGTGGAAATCCCAATGCGTCATCTGGAATAGTTGAATATTAGATTACCTCCACGGACCTATAACACGTTAAACCCGTAAATGATGACCTGTGCTTGCAAAAAGGTTTTGCTGCATCTGAAAATATTGTGTAATCATCGTTATTAAACAGATAGTGTCAAAGCTATATCTGAGATTGTTTAATATCAAAGGCTGTTGTCGCATAAAAATAAGTAAAAATCAAACACATTTAAAATAAACTTGAAAACTAAAATGGTAGTCAACAGATCATTGTCAAAATATTTAAATAATGCAAATTCGATTTTAATATTGAAATAAAAGAATAACAGAGGTTGGGAAAAAGAAATAGCTTTTAAAAAGTTACTTCAAATTGCATCTCTTTTTGTAGAGTTACATTGACTTAAAATAAGAATACCTAAACAAATTCGAGTGGGATATGAGGAAAAAGCAATATAATATATGAGCAAAGCATAATTTGTCGATCAAAAAATGAAGTTAGTCAACTATTTTCTAAGAAGCATCTCTTATATGGTATGCCATAAAATTAATGGTGTATATTAACATGTTTTAACCAACCGGTAAATCCATTTATAAAATTTGATCCAGCTGCCATTAAACTTAGTAAATTTGAATAATGAACATAGGCCCCTAATATGCCCTCATCATCAATTACTGTTGGTGTTATGATCAAAATCCACCGAGTTTCCTGAATTAAGCATATTTCAAATTATGTTTTGTCATTTTTGTAAAATTACAAAATTCACAAATACATGTGCATTTTGCTTCAGATTAGTACAGTAACCGTGTTTAACTGAAAAATCATAATAGTTCCGTAAGTCGATGAGGAAAATCTTCTGCCATTTAATAGTGAGGTAATTAATTAAACTTAAATATTTTTACGCGTCGATTTGTTAAAAATGTTTTTAGAAAAAAATATTTAAACTATTTTTTCGTAAAAATGGACTAGAATTTTTTAGAAGCGAGCATAACCTATTAATTTAATTCTTTAAATTCTTTAATTAAAAATACAACATGACTTAATCTCCTTATAGAGGTTTCTTAGCAAAACACCTGATGCGGCGCGCTTAGTTCTATCGAATACTTCTAACAACCAGTATTCTTATTCAAAGAGCAAAAATTTAAATGTAATCTTAGTAAGTTATGACTTTGATTCCGGTTAAATTGGCTTAGGCTGTGTCTGCTGCCTTAGCCTTTCTACTGAAATTTATTTTTGGCAATGATCATTTTTCATTGCAATAAGCAACAAATTAGACCAGCTTCAATATGTCACTAGCCACATGAATGTGTAAGATATATTCATATAATTGATTTAGGCAATTTAATACACGCCAAACATAGAACATAAAAATTACTGAGACATGTACAAATGCATTGCTTAAAATCGTTATTTCAACTGCTAATTTTATTTTATAATGCTGATGAACTAAATACTGCTTCTAAGAAGATGCAATTTTTACAGCAATAAAGCTTTTATTTGTTCGCCTAATAGTGGGGAAGTTCATATAGTGATAAAATAGGCGTTTATTCGTGAAAGTACTTGATTTTGAATTGAAAGACTTAAAAGAGCCCTAAATTTTATAGCATGGCACATCCTTATATGAGGGCCGAATGGCTTCCCAAAATATTCGCAGAAGCTGAGGCGAGGCTGCCGATCATTCCCAGGACTCCTTTAAGAACAACCATTAAAAACTAATTTTTCAAGAAAAAAAGAGTCTATTCGACTTAGTTGTGGTTATCTGAGCTTTGCTAGAGCAATTGTAGATGTACATCTAAAGATGGAAATATCATCAACATGAAGATAAAACTTCCATTTTACCAGTTGGGCATAAAAACACGATTCCTGCAAGGGGATGTCAGCAGAATATTAATTGTCTTTTTACTAGAAAGCCATTGTTATTCATTGTCTCTGAAGCTATTTGCAATTCTATCAATTAAGTTTGCCAGTATTTCTCCGGTTACTCTGAAACAGTGAAAATGTAGCCATAAAAGCAAATTCGATTTGGTGGCAACCTCATTAAGTAGAATGCGTAAATCAATCCTACTCTATATGATGTTAAAGTTGATGATGGGATTCATGTCTTTGATAGCCGTGTGCAGTTACGCACAATGTTTCCTTGTGCGTTTTGGTGTAAATTGTCGTGGATTTGTAAAATACGAAATCTGCTTAAAATCCAGATCCCTTATTCTATAAGGTAATACTGATTTCTATACCAATAACCATTACTATCGGTGAAGTACCTAGCTTGAAACAAAATGCATCAATTTGATTTCCTAAAATGAGTGCTTAAATTTAAGAAAATTTAGCATTGCAAACATTGGATTGTGCTTGATACTCAAAGAACGGTGTCTCTAGAGAGTGCTTATTTGATTGAAACTAAAATCTAAAAACTAAACGTATTTGGCTGTTCATTACCTATGATCTAAACACAAAATGCGTTGCAAATTGGTGCTCCTTTCGAAAAGGGAACAATATTTCCCATTTTGGCGCTCAGATACTTGAATCCACTTAGAAACATCTGAAGCAGAAAAGGTTAAACTGAACTCCGGTTTTTCATTATGGTCGTTGAGAAAAATAGTTTAGTTTTTGGAAACTGAAAGCACAATTATGCAATTGGCATTCGCAACATATATGTTGCAATCTTTGAACAGAAGCTGCAAGAATATAAGGGTGACTAATATCAGAGCAGGTTACATGTATGCAAGCAGTGTACCTACTTACGTTGTCAGTGGCATGCGCTTTAGGCTGCTCATCAGCGAGCCACTACGAGTTAGTTCATTGTGGAAAAGGTATGTCAATATATAAAGTTTTTCACTGATTGCATTCATTATAGAAGTATGTAGCGACTTCGCACATCATAATTCAGAGACACTTGAGGTCACGTTGCTTTAATACGTGTATAAGGCCCTGCATGATTTCTACCTGAAGGAGGGGTTAAAGAAGATACGATTTGAAGGCAACACCCCCGATTGGTATGCGGGATGCTGGCCTGATAAGATCGACTTCAGATGTACACTTCTGCTGGGCCATGTGATGTTCACTGGCTATGACGATACGAAGCTAGGTCTCCGGTCAGTCTAATTTAGGCAATTTTTATTTCCAATATTCCGCAAATATGCATACATTGGGACTACAGAAAATGCTATAAAATAGACCAATCCCTAGAAAGTTTACCCTTCTTAATAAAAAAATTTTCTGGGTGACTTTTAAATTCACACGTTGGTTAGAAGCCTTATATGAAATCGTGGCAGCTGGGCGTTGTCAGAGGAGCAACGAGGAGATGCCATTCCTGCTGCTGCTAAGCCAAAATGTGTAGTACTTCAGCAGCCTGTGCTGCAATTAGCCCATCGGTAGAGTAAGAGATCATTTGCCCTTATTATTTCAGACCATTTCCTTCCGGTCTTGCAGTTCATAAGACTTCGCCAAAGGCAAACGTGAAAAATCTCATGGTCTACCTCAGTGTGAGGTTTCAGCATTTTAAAACGCTTAGAGTAACCGTTATACATCCACTCGCTTTTACTCAATTCGAGGGGTATCCTCCCAAAAATTCCTACCTGAAATCCCTGAAGGACACACTTCTCTCCGTATTTTACAAGGCATTCTATTCGATTGACTGCAACTCTGCTTAAATTGAAAAACAATTGTCAACTGCTACTTTTTTGGACAAAATTTAAAGCACCACATATCAATAAAGGCTTAAATAACTTCTGTTTTTCTATATTCGGTAAAGAAATAAATTTGCAATATTGAAACGAATAAGTGGTCACTATACTTTCTAAAGGTTGGACCTTAATAAACGGTCCGATTATTAAAGACCGAATAGCATATACATTTTCTACTTATATTTGTTAAATAAAAATTGCGCTACTATCAAACTTTGATGATTTAATTGCACTTGAGATAACAAGCATTTGGAGCACTGTTTGAATTCAAGCATGAAAAATCATTTAAATTGCATACATCATATTTAGTAAAAACCTGGTCCGCTTTAAGTGATTTAAACACTCGGTGAGCTGCTTCGCTATGTAGCTAGATATGTATGATTTTGTGACAAACGTATTCGATTTACCAATAATTGCTATCAAAATTAAGATGTCTCTCATTCGAATGCTCTAGAAGACTGTTGATAATTGACTAGACACATTTCAACTCAATGTAGATGAATCAATTTTTGAATCAAAAGGTGGGAAAATTATACCCTGAACCTTGTATGTTTTTTGTGCTCGGAAGTCAATCTCTAGGCCTGGGCGAAGGCTAATTCGGGCTTACATACCTTTAAGCAAATCTGTTTAAATTATTTTTAAGAGTTTTTTTCATAAATTAATTTTTAAAAATGAATGGAATTAAAGTCCAAAAGCAAATAAAGAAAAACTTGTAACGAGTCATTTAAAACATGTTGCGAGTTCACATAAATTTTATACAAATATTGCCTTTTGTTGTCTCATCATTTGGACTTTCATTTTACCTGGAATACACTCGTCGGAGCTGCTTTATCAAATATTCAGCGGTCCTTTTATTTTATGTCTCCCGTTAGGCTTTTCTTAGGGCTTTGAATAGTCACTTATTATCGTTCCTGTAAAAGGCTCAGTTTATTTCAATTTAAAAAACAATCCCTAAGCATAACAAGTTTACCAAGTCTTTAGGTGTCAGTTTGTCTAGAAATATTTTTTTAACCTGACTAACACTGAATTTAGAAAAGTACCAAAGTGAATGTATGGACATGAGGGCGATTGCGTGAAGAAGAGCTGCCCAGTATAACAGTTACTTCCTTCGTAAGAAAGAGAAATCCATTTTTCAAACTAGGAATTATTCGTAAAGCAGTACCGAAAAACCAAATAATACTAGGTAAGTTGGCTCACTATTCAGTAGCTGCCCTATTTTATCTTAATATAAGCGAAACCGTGAACTACGTTTCATCGTAATATTGGAAAATACTCGGCTAGTGATCGTTCACACAGCAAACGATGTTTTGGATGAAAAGATGGAATTAACACTGGTAAGTCATACACATCTGTTGAGTTGTGCTGGTCATTTTAATAGCGATAGATCGGTAGTTTCATCTCAAAGATTATGGCTTGATAAGTCATTTCATGAAAATCATCTGGACGAAAAACTGACATGCTAAATTGACATAAGCATAGTTAGTAACTAAAAAAGAGCAATGTGTAATTGACTAAGCGCTGCATAATCATCCATATTCCTCCCAGGTTTTTTGTAATGCTGACACACAAGTTACCCTCACATTGGAACATACGATGCATGTTCGTTATTCACGTAAATTTATATATTCAGTTTTGCTTAAATTACTGGGGAATAAATCATAAATAATAATCTAGGAGGAAGATATTGCACCGTATAGCACCCACTACGAATTTCACTGTTGTCGAAATTAAATTCAAAGATTTATTAAATCTTTTTTAGTAATAGAGAGTATGTATCAAATTCCCTGCTGACTAATTTATAATAGGTTAACAAGTAAGTACCAACCAGATCAAATAAAAAGCAATTTTTTTAGAATTCCACTCATACGCAAAATACAGTTTAGATAAATCCATTTCTACAATGAATTTTAAACAATTTTCAACAGGAATATTGCCATGAAATTGCAAACCTGAAAAATCCATTTGAACTAACATATCCATAATACAAAGACATTTGTTCATCAGATAAAAAGACCAATTTTTGAAAACCTGAAAAGATTCTACGATATGACTGCCCTTAAGTCACACGATTTGGATCGACAATGGACTTACCAAGCTGGTACGATCTCAAGTGGTAGGTTGTTCCAGTACCGATCAAATGATCGAGCAATGATTGCACTTATCACATTGGCTAATATCCAGTCAAGCCAATCTATACAAAGATGGAAGATTCTATTTGTTAGTTTTTTGTTAAATTTTACATTTACCAGTGATAGTATCACAACTTGTATCCATTGAAAAACTCTGTTATTTTTTTCTTGAATACAATTAAGGCTTAAATTGTATTCATTATTAAATGCTGACTTCTCATTGAATGGAAAAGCCAAATGCTTAGGAAGCCAAATACTGAGGTGATATTGTTTCACAACTAACAGCTCTTAAAAAGACAATAATATATAATAACATTTAATGAAACGTTTCTACTTTTAGTAATTCCTAAATGTTGTACTTGGTTGGATACGATTTATTTTGTAGCCCCAGAAAATTTTATTTACAATCTTCTCATTATTTGTGACTATAATTTATTTTACTTTTGCCATTGACTGTAAATTTTTTTGTTTATGTTGTCACTAGGAAGCTTTCTGCTTCTAAGAATGTGCTTTGAATCGATGCGCATCGGTTTCTGGTAACCTGATATCCTATTGAACGAACGTAATATTATTATTCCTACTTCTTTCGATAGCATATATCTTTGAACACTATCTCGATTTAATGAAGCTTAAGCCTATTTTAAATTACCTACCAGCGTATTTGTGATGAGTGAAAAATTTGTCCACATAGCTACACCGCTATGATTGACAGTTCACAGCTCGAATATCTGCAGGGGAACCGTTTTGATGACCAGTGTTTACCACTTTCTACAACCTTTAATAATTCCATTTTCACAGAGGCTTTCGCTTTAGAAGAAGTGCAGTAGCAGTATGGTTATAATAATTGGCCATATACCATAAATTTCACTTTCAGGAAGCCCCAAATCAAATTGGATGACGATGCCATTCATGGCCTTATTGGTCTGTTCAGCAATCATGATAGTCTTTGTAACACACGAGACTGAAGTAACTGAAGTAACCCGACAGAGAGGGGTGTTGGCGGGGGAGTTATGTCCGCCGAAAGTAGCGTGAAAGACGCATACCCCCTCATTTCGTTTCACGAGGGCCACGCGGGACACCACTCCCTCCGAGAGAGCCAAAGGACCGCCCGCTACTGGTGCGTCATTCTGCGCCAAGACATTCACTAATCCTATGTAATTGATCACTCTTAAGGAGTTTTTACAGGTAATCTCAATATACTACAAGGTAAATCATCAGATTCTCTAAGCGATTAAGACATTGGTATAAGCGGTGGCATATGCCTGAACCAACCTTTTCAATGTCTAAAATAATTACTGATGAAGGCAAAATTTTCCACTTTCTCGGGAAATGCAATGCGTGGTACCTTATCGTGGGTGGCCCATTTGATGACACTCTTTTGAAAAAGAAGGTGATTCATTTAGGCGTAAGTGGACTTTTTAACTCACTTTTTAACTATGTAGCAGATTATCGTGTTACAGTGTTTCACTTTGCACGGAGCTCGAGTAAAATGCCTCGGTGTTTTGACTCGTTAGTGAGCTCTCGTTATTTAAACCTTGTTTGTATCACAAGGGCGAATTTACAAAAACTTTAAAAAATTGACTTAAACAGTGAGTGTATTTTGGAATAAATTAGAGTTTTTCTGCATTATAAATAGCTTTTTATAGTAATACACCGATTTTAAGAAATGAAATTGCTTTAATGCGTATACGGTGTATTTTAAGATCCGTGAACATCGTGAGTGTTTAATCAAAAGATAATATTGCAACACTTTCTATTTTAAAAAAGATGGAGAAATGGTGCTTCTCTCATATTCATTCCTAAGTTTGAGGCCTTTGCATTATTGTGATATAAGAAAACGCGATGATCTGAAATTATTTACCTCAAAATAGCATTTCACTTGAAATAAAGAATTTAAGATTATTTAACAAACAACGAATTCCGGAATGTCAACTTCAAAACTGTTATTCTTCTCAAATGATCGTTTCTGTCATCGTGATTAAAGCTACTTCAATAGAACTCAGCTAAGTTAATAGTGATTATTTGCAATGAATTTAATCAACCTCTACTCAAATAACTATAAATAGAGATGATTTGCTAGTTGTTATGTCGTTTTAGCTTCTTTACTATGCCGCTGTCCAACGGTAAGTGCCATACAATTCTTGATTTTATTTTAAACAACATCATTGTGTCGTCAATGTAAGCCTTATGAAACAGTTTGATCTTGACGATGCTGTGAATAAAAGAAGGCAGATCTCGAATTTTCTTTACTTCTTAATCACAAATTACCGTGGAAGAAACAAAGACATCATTACCATCGCAAGGCATTCACTCAATTTATTCAGGACCTACCAGTCACGGATTAATGAAAAAATGAAGACTACTTGGCGAGAATGACCCAGTTCGTACAAGTTTATCATACAACTTTACTGCCATTTTTCAATCGTGCAGAATAAATGACAAAGAGATCAGTTGCGCGCCAGATTATCTATTTGATTCAAAGTTGGATGAATTTATGGGTCTTGATGAAGTTTCAAGAGGTTCAATCACCGAAGAGAAAGAAAAAGAAAACGTTAGTGCCATCGATGGGATGTAGGAACTGTAGGCCGATTGGTTCGACAGGGTTAGTGTCTCAGGCGACCTTGAGGGAAGTAAGATTGTCGCCCAGTAAACGATTCTTAACGTCGACGATCAGGTTGAATTTAGATAGGAAATCGGCACCAATGATGGGCTGGTGAATGTCAGCGATGATGAAAATGAAAGGGAATTCACAGCGAGTTTGAGAAATTTCTGACCGTAAGTGGCTATCCTCGACTTGTTAGCCGCTTGGAGATATGGACCGGTTGGATGTAAGTGGTGTTTTTTGTCGATCGTGGGAGAACACACTTCTGAGCCGGTGTCAACCAGGAACCTAAAGGATGAGCTCCTGTCGGTAAATTGTAGGAGATGACTAACGAATTTGGCAGTTTCAGCTGTCGCCATCACTGACTAGGGTTGGCGGACTTGGTTTTGGGGTACTTACACCAGGGTTGACACTTCTTAGCGTCGTCCCCATAGGTACGGTGGTAGAAGCATATTTGATTACGATGCTTCGACTTTGCTCTACTGCTTTCCTTAGATGGTGAGCATATTTAATTACGATTCTTTGACTTTTCTCGACTGCTTTTCCTAGATGGTGAGCATCGTTCAGTCCCATCTGCACGAGTCCTGTTCATCTTATCGAGCTCCAATCGGGATACGCGCTGCGAGAGTTGTTCAATACTCCATGTTAATGAGTTCTCCATGTTATGTACTCTAGGTTCGCTGGAGAATTCTGAGATTCTGTCAGCGAGTTCGGCGAGTTGGTCCAACGTATAGGTGTCTATTGCGACAGCCAAAATGGGTGTGAGGTTGGGGGGTAGTCGCTTGATCCGGAGTTGTTTCAAGACGTGCTCGTCCAAAGTGAAGTCTGAGATCAGGGTACGCATGGACCGCAGAAGTTGGGAGGGGGTGCGACCACCGAGCTCAAGTCCATAGAGGACTTGCCGAAGTCTAGTCTCCTTGGAATCTGTGCAGCGTTTTAAGACGGCATTTTTGAGCGTATCGTAAAGGGACTGTTTGGGAGGGTTCATAAGTTCATTTTCTCCGATAAGTGCAGTGGAGGACCACAAACGTCGACGCTGATGATCCGCAAGAAGAATTTACAATCGCGAGCTCTTGGACGACGCCAAATGTGGAACAATGGACTATCATCAAGGCGTTTATCACCCCTTTCCATTGAAGCTCCCAAAGATGTAGGTGATTTGATTATCAATTGAGATAGTGCCTTCTCGGACTTTGTGCTAACGTCGGATACTTTGCTTCTGTGCAGATTATGGAAAGGCTTGGAGGGGGCTTTGGCGAGGAGGCGAAGGAGGAGGAGGAAATCGCGGCCGAATTCCAAAAACTCGGCTTGAGGGAGCGTAGCACCAACACTCAGACCGATGCTCGTCAGCATCGCCTAGAGACCGCCAGACTCAAGAGGAGAGTGCCTGTGCAGTGGGTGGATGGAAAGCAAAATGCAAGAGAGGAACCCGCGAATACTTGGCCAGGAAGCCGCTGCACCAAATCGTCACACCCATCATCAGCAAACACCCACTTGATAGATGCAACTAATTTATTCCATTTCCGAATTTCCTCCTTCATTAAATAAAAATGGATTCTGGATTTTACATTTCTTGCTTGTTTCAATTCTCCTTCATTGGAATTTGTTCTATTTGGCTATCGTGAAATTGGCGAAACTTGCAACCCTACAACCCTTTACAATACTCGACTAATGTGGCTCTCCTTCGTCCCATAAATCGCCAGAAATCGCAGTCTAAAAGAAACCCTTAGAAGGCACTGAAAAAATACGCACTTTGCACGGACATTTTACACAAGGGTGAAGTTATTATCCACTAAAAATCAAGTACTTTTTGTATCGAACCTGTGATCCGCGTTTTTTTGCGAAACTATTGCCTCATGTCATGCAGGAGCCAGCGAATTTCGAAAGCGTGCTGATTGGACGAGGCTTCGCAACTAGACTTTAGTGGCTGCATAAAGCTTTTTAGATCGCACATACATTCATAATACACCATTGCTTTCAAAGTACCAATAACAGTTAATTTCATGGTTTCCTAGACCAAATTTTACGTTTGTTTTAAGAATTATCTTACAATAAATGTTAATTAGGTAGACTGTGCTTCAACGGTCATTAAAACAACTATTTGTTGGTAGCAATGACCCCCAGAAATGGCCTTAGCTGAGTCATGCTGAGCGGATCCATATTAGATGTAAGCGTGCCATGCATGGCGTGGGCTTCCGAAATATATTCGAAACTCAATTTGTGCGCCAGCCAATTGCATAGATAAACCTAAACGAGTATTCCATTGTTTTCCAAAGTGAAGGAATGAATGTGTCTTGGTTTATAAGTGAACAACAGATTTTATTGGGTAAAATCACTAGAGAAGAAAATGCGAAGAGAAATGTAATAAAATGGGAATTTATTGATTTTTAAGACTACTTATTGCCATAACAACCAGATTTGCATGGAGCTTTCTTCACCAGTGAAAAAAATTTTAAATTTGCCCAAAGGAGGCAAATACATACATTCATTTATTTCTAGAACACGATTTTGTACCACATCTTCTCTTATCATGAACGCATTCTCTCACGCGAACTCAGAAGGAATTCGGCTGAGCACTTTGTTTTGTTGAGTGATGCTGTGTAATTAGACTTTACCCAATACCCAAAAGCAAGTGTTTATCATGCAGAATATGTCAGAGGGCTGACGATCACAGGTTCCACACATACACTGGGGTGAAGATAAACACATGAAACATGAAAAGTATTACGAATGACTTGAAAAATATTTAATCTACTGCAGAATCCCTAAGTCGATGGTGGCGGGTTGGCTTTTTACTCTATTTCTTTAAATGGAATTTTACTTTTGGCATTTTTTACGGTAAAATAAGAGTTAATTATAAAGGTTTAGTGTTCACTGTTGCATTCTTATTCTGATATTTGTATTTCTTTCCAGAAGAGTTAAGTGAGTCTCAGTGATCATTAAAATTGCTGATTCCATCCAGATCTTATCAATTTTGAGTTATTTATAATTCAAGTCTCAAGTCCCCTAAATTTTATATTTTCGAAATATTCCAACCATCTCTCATTTTGGCAGGGGGTTCTATTAGGGTAAAGAGCTTGTAACGCTTATGCGAGTACATTGAGTAGCGACGCTCTACTGAGCAACTACCCTTGGGGTGCCACAACCACCGAACACATGCTTCTATTGATTGGACGCAAGCACCTTAAAAGCTTTATTTTTATCGACCTGAAAGTAAACCGTGACTGAAAGTAGTCCGCCTTTTTATGGGGAGAATCCCTCAATCTTCTAGATCCAAAAATGTTAGCCATTAAGAAATACCCATCCCATAGTTTGAATAATTTTAAATAAAATGATTAGAAAGCACAGCGTGTATAACATTGCAATTGGCATCAAATTTGAAATACTTAATTCCTCAATTAGCGCCTGCAGAATATGAATTTACTAAGAATAATTCGTCAATTTACTACTGCTATATCCGTTTAAAGTCAAAAGCTACTGTATAATTAATTAAAAATTTCAAATACATAAGAAACTGCCAATTTAATGAAAAGAAGCTCATTTTGAAGAAATTAATTATCGGTAATTTGGTAATTTTACCTGGTTTGGAGATAATAGGTGGGCGAAAAGGAGAGTTAGCAAAAGAGGGGATCCTGCAAATAAATAGGAAAAATAATCATAACCGTTGTGATATCATTATTAAAGGAAAACTTATTTGAACCACCTGAAATCAGAAAGACTTCCATATAAAATTCTGCCGATGTTGAAGTCTTGTAAGTGTCCCTGTAGATCCTTAATCACTTGCTCAGTGAGAGATATCGTGGCATCCTTTCTTCGAATAAAGCCCGGAAGCATCACATTTTTGTTCTAAGAGCTTCTACAAATCCAGACTGTAATCTTCTATGACTGGTTAAAACTGCATACAGCGTCCGCGATCATCCAAGCAAAGTAAGTGAGACTGCGCTTGGATTGTACTATAAATATGGAATATGAAACAATCGAAGAAGCATGAAAGCATTCAAGTGCCCATGTTCTGCAATTTGAAGAATGAACAACGGGATGACCGAGAAACCCGGAAGCAACTGGCATAAGTACAAGAAGTGCCTCAAACCTGAATGCTTTCCTCTCACTTTAGCAATGTGAATACCCGGCATTTACTCAAAGACCTTACTCAGCTATCAAGAGAACATCCTTATTATGAAGATTTTGGAAATTAATATATTTGAACTGTTCTTGATGTTTTTCAAATGTGGTTACAATGATGTGGGGTTGGTTTCATTGCTCTGCTGATAATCTATATGTACGAATTGAGTGGACTACAATTTCGGATGCCTAAATCAAATTCAATTTTTCATTTAGAAATAATCGAAATGCTTTTTGATAAATATTGCATCGGAAGCTCCTTTCCAGAAGTCACCAATTAACAAAAAATGGCATCTTTGAGTAGACAACAACGGCAACAATATTTGCAAATCGTGTATAGCCATTTCATTAATTCAATACTTAGGAGTTGATTCATCGGCTCATTTGTGTCAATAGGTATTTTTTATTGACAATATATAGTACTGATCAAACAATTGTCTTCTCGTCGTGGATCTGCTAGTGAGCCAGTTGAGGAGGCTGGTCAGTTTCGACCAAGTTGAGGAGTGGCAAGTTTTGGAGTCATTTGGAGGTAAGAAGACACAGTCTACCTTCTTTTTTGCCTACCGATTCAAAAAATCGAGAACAAAGCTGGCAGCTCTATAGGTTGCTGGAAATATGCATTAGACAACACCAGTCTAAAGTGTGAATTATCATCTTGTCAAGGAGTTTGATGCCTTATGCAGTGCTTATCTCCTCCTTAGAGTCAAATACCTTGCACTTCCAGATTCTTTTTTCAAGGTATTCATATCTCGTCTGTTTTCATAGTAAATTCGAAATTGTTTTGAAGAAAGTAAGCTTTAGATATAGGATTCGGTTATCTAGCTCCTTGTTGTGGTGGACTTTCCAAGGAGATAATCCACTACGTTAGAACTCGCGGATTAAGAGAAATGACGAATCCTCTGAGTTTGTGTCATCTTCAAATCCAAATTAGACTCTAATAATAATTCAACAATAAATCATAATTTTGCGTGAGTTTAGGTTTAATGACGCCTTGTTCCTCGTCGTCATTAATCTATAAATTATTAAATATCACATCTGCTTCAATTCAACTAAAATCGTTCTTCCGAGCACTGTTCCTTGTTCATTTTAAATTCAGTAGGCAAATGAGCCTTGTAATATGTGTGTAAATAACAAATGAATTATTCTTTTCATTTCCAATTTAGCTTAATTTTAAGCACTAGAAAATTCATAGCTTCCTCCATTCTATCAAATTCGTCGTAATATTTTATTTTAAGAATATTTAAACTCTTTTAATGTAACAATATTTGCTTAGTTTAAAAAGTGTCGTATTCCTTGAAATTGGGAGATTCAGTTTTTGTTTTCGCAATTAATATTAGGAAATTCAAGATGAATTGTCACTATAGAAAGCCAAAAGAACAGATTATTCTCTTCAAAATTTGAGTGATCAACAAATTATATTTCTTTTAAACAGCAATGATATTCAAGTTAAAATAACGGATTATCCTAAAATCTATTTTTGCGAATAAATAGGAAACAGAGTCCTTTAGCGTCTGGTTGTTTATTGACTTTATATTCTTTCACATTTCAGATGTTTTGTAGATTTTTCGTAGCTTTTATTTGAGTGTTATATTAGCTATTTTTATGCATAAAAGGATAAATCAAACGCTAATGGTGAACTTTTAAAAATGTCATATTATTTCCAGAATTAAAAAGTCATTTTTTATTTTTCGACTACAACACGATGCTGTAATAAAACATTATAAATATTTCAATTCACCGCTCTTTTCACTTCTATTATGCTAAATGCCTTGAAGTGTAAGTTATACGAGTTAATGTTACTCCAAAGTATAGTTAGGATTCGACCACTGGGGGAGCTGAATATTTTTTCCCATGGGTATTATTGACTGGCCATTTTCCTTGGGTCTTGTAGTATACGGATACTGCTAAAGTTGAAATATTTATACAATTATTCCGTATGATGGGTCGAAAAGCAGGATGGGCATTTTGGCAGAGAGCATTGTCGGCAAGCGTGGCTATTTCAAGGCATTTTGAAAAATATGGTTTTGTGCAACTTGGTGTCAAATCCCATAATCGATTGGAATCTAAAACGGCTCAGGAATGAGGCACTCCTGCCTTTTGTATGACGAATACTCCACCATTCAATGAACTTATTGAAAAGATATAATTGTTGCTATTGATGTAAAACTTTTTGCACTTATCCCAATGGGCCATTTAAATCTACATTAACACTGCCTTTATAATCATTGCTTGTCATACGTTGGCGTGGCGTATCATTTTGCCTAACAGTCATGCCTACAATAAATTATTTCTCATTATAACAAAAGTAGCCTTGAATTCCGTGATTGTTCGAAACAATACACAGTAAAATATCAATTCGAAGCTACCCAATCTTTCATATCTAAGTTTATTTTATGAAAGTAGGTTGCGTTCTCAAAAGCAACGCAACATTAACTTACTCGTAGAAGTCAATCCTGATTTGATTCAACTCCAGTTTCAAAAAGCGTGTTGTAATGTTCTATAATTCACCTTAACATTGGTCAGGATTTAAATATTTAATTGACTGATTGATCAGTGAAAAAATCTAACTTACTTTTCTTCAAATATTTAATGCTGTGGGCAAACGTGGCTAGACAGGTCTGGGAAGTAAGCGCCTAGTGCATATCCATCCCCATGGACCGTACATTATGATGTTTCTGATGTAAATACAACGCTTCAATAGTAATAATTTGAAAGCTTTAGGATATAAATGAAGATTAAAGTAACGGATTCTTAAAAATTTTCCGACACTCTCGTAATCATTTTAATGGGCTGCTAGGTAAAAAGTCCCGTTTGAAAAAAGAAACATATTAAAAAGATTTGTATAGATTCAAAAGCCTAATCGACTTGCAAACTACCAAAGGAAAGAAAATGCAACTGAAAGGCAGAAATCGTTTGACACTCCTGAATGAGAAGCTGTGAGAATGAGTGATGGAAAGCGGTTTGACACACACTAGGGGAACGGTGAGCATTAGATAAGAGCAGTTGTGAATAACACCTGCAAGTATCCTCTATCAATGATGCTTAATAGCAAGTCGCACAAAATGCAAAAGGAGTCAAGCCACTACCAATTTATCTTTTAAAAATACATCCTAAGTTTAAAACAGAAAAAAAACAAGGTTATAAAAATACCAAGACTATATTTTTGTTTATTATCACGCCAAAGTATCATCATTTAAAATTGCACAAAATCAAGCCGGCTCAATCGTAAACCATTGAGCACTTGCGTATACCACCTTACATAACAGTCTTTATAAACACCGAGTGTAGCTACGCTCTGACGATCCCAAAAAGCAGATTAAAATTCGTATTTCACTTTGAATATTGAAAAGCAAAAGGTCACTGTTTTATTTACTTTATAATTATTTCCAAGAATTCCATGAAACATTTTAGCTGATATTATTATTTCTTATCAGTATGTTGATGCATTTTTAGTAAATTTGAATCAAATTTCTCATTTTCCGGTAATGTGATAATTAAATATGGATATTTATACACTTTATTGAAGTTGTCAATGCTTGCTTTTCAAAAGATATATTTAAAATACAAATTTAAATTGATTAAATTAAACCATTTTTTAAACCAATAACAGTGAACCTGCTCACAGTTAGCAAAATGTTACTAAAACATTAAAACTAGGAACTATGTATGGGAAAGTTAAATCCACACAGCTGCATATATCATCATACCAATACACTAAAGTCGCCAGCTTCCATGGTGTTTGTTGGAATCAAAACAAATTGCCCACTAAATTTTTATGCGATTCATTACTATACCTTCTCGCTCCTGGTAAATAGTAGTAATTTCATCTTTTATAAAGTTTCTTCTTCTTGAGTGACGTTTTTGTGTTTTTAAAGGCAAGTGCACGAATGAGTTAATGTAAACAAATGAATGAGGAATTTGTCGTTTCGGTTTGTACGAAACATTCCAACCATCATGTCATTGTTTATGTGAAACCGAGCAAAAAACGCAAAAGGCCTAACTGACGACTTCTTTCACGATCCTAGCGATGCGAAATAACTAAATTGGAATAAAATATTTTTCAAATATATTTGTGAGCTGGTTGGTTGCCTTAAACATTATTTTTAAATGAGCTAAGTATATCGCAATAGACAGATCATTATTATTTTAAGATCGTATTTATTTAAAAATAATGCATTTTTCGATAACCTGTTAATAAAAATATGTTAAGCTTCTTTAGAATATCGCATTGCCCTAAAAAATATGTTATGGAGAGGCAATTGTCAGATTTATGCAGAAATTAATGTTTGCCAAACATCAATAGCATTCTTCAATTAGTTGTTTGAGGAGTACCAACTTTGATTAAATGACATCCTTGGTAATTCGTCGGCAATGAATGCCAATAACCGCAGAGTTGCAGAATTGCATCAGTTAGGATTGTGACTACTGGTTGTGTACCGATATTACCGTATAATACGAACTATCATATTTTCCATCGTGTTTGAACTGACAGCACACTATACCCGGGCATATGGATTCGAGTGCACATTTGATAGTTGTTTTTCCGTTGATAAGATATTTCGATTTGATTGCCATTAAAATTCTTTTCTGGGTATATTGGCGATAACCATCGTCAGGGGTGGAATACACCATAGTAAAGGAAAATTAATAATCAGTTAATTTCTTATTTATGAGAGGATTAAATAAGTTGATCTTCGTAAAATACAGATAAGTAAATAATTGATTCCTGTATCTACCCCTGAGAAATACCCTAAAACACTAGCATGGCCGTGTTAGGCGGAAAAAATATTAAACGCTTACAAGATCACCAACGCCCAACGCCGCCACCACTTACCGTTTAATGATTTTTGTGTCAACGACACACGGCGATAACAACACGGCGACCCATTTCATCAGAGCCTCCACCGAAATATGAAAAATTATCTCTTTATGGAGAGGCTCCACCAGCATATATGCGATATCCGCAGCCTCACCGGCGCTCACCACCTCCACCACACCGCCATCAATAACACTCATAAAGAACTTCTTGAAACAGGCGCAAACACTAATATCTAGAAAGATATGTACAAACTGAAATATTTGTGTTATCGGTTCCTGAGACGACCAAACCTATTTACCTTTTGCAGAAGTCAATTTTGTATTAAGGAAATATATAAAACCATGAATGCCTTGTCGAAAATTCTATAACAAACTTAGTAAAAAGAATTCTAAAATTATACTAGGCTTCAAAGTGTGGCCAAAGGCGATAGTTTGTATGAAAATGGAATCCAGACAGACTCGTTTTATTTGCAAACATCGAAAAAAATAACTATATATATTTTTAAGTACCTAGTACACTTCATAAAATTCGAATGCATTTGTAGGAAAGTGGTGTATTTATTCTGGCAAATGATAATTAGAAATAATATGATATAAATAAAGGTAATTTGCTCACTAATGTTTGTTTAAATATATTTCCTCTGTCTTAATCTACATGTGCTTATGGCGAATAATAATTACATGACATGCTTAGACCAAATTGTTTTAAGGAAATGTGCCTACTATTATAAATGCTTATCTCTTAGATGATTTATTTTTACTTAAATCCATGGAATTGTCAAAAATCTCAACCATACCTAGGTACACCTTATTAGGACTCCTTTAACGGCAGTTGTTCCAAGGGCGTGTGTATAGGCAAAGGTCGTGATTTGCTGAGATTCACACTTTGTTGTTTGCTTCGGCAGCCAATAAAATTACAATCTTTTTTATGCCAAAGAATACCTAAATGCTTATCTACAGTATCATAAAAATTACTGGCATTACCGCTTTTATAAATAATGTTTTAAACACTAATATTTAATTTGCTAAATTATATCAGCTTTATAAGGTCAAAATATTTTTGTACACAATAAGTTGTAAATCAAGTTTTGCCTCTAGCAATCCGATCAAAATATAAAGCATTTCCTAAAAAGGATAGACTCCATTCACAGCTGACGAGCAGAAGAACTTCGTGGACAATGTGTTCACCCTCAATCAATCTCCTGTTATCACCTAAGAGGTAAAAACCCAATACGATTTCTTGTGGCATAATGTGCAGCGCAACTGTGATTTGTCAACTCAACTGACTGCAGTTGGGTCTTTTCTAAATAAAAAAACAGTGCTGTTTCGTTTGTATAATGTATGTCCCAACGTAACAAAGATCCTTATATTCAAGTTGAAAGAACAACTTTCTCCAGGCATTAACTCCTTAGTTCATTGGAATTTAGAAACTTACAAAATCTGTTCAAAGCTAATTGTCGGCGTTCAAAAGCTTGCTATTAGATGAACGCCGCCCTTTGAAAAGCCTGTTAAAGGGCACTTTAATGCACTCATTTATTCGCAAATATATAAATCAAAAAGTTAATTCCCCTTAATTATGTATGATTAGCTGAATCCCACTTGTTTAAAATGACCAGAGCGAGCTTCTAAATCGCCGTGTTTATTTAGACCTACTAAATACTAGATTTATTTGCGCCGTAGACACTAAACACAGCAAAGTCATTGGATACTAGACACTAGGATTGCTCCATATCTGTGAATTTTCCCTACAAATATGTTTTGTTTAAAAAATGTTCATACAACTAAAAACAATATTACTTTATTCTTATAAGCATATTCGCTAATAATTTCATGAGAATCATGAGTTTAAATTTAAAAAAATTTGATGGGTTTAATGTTCCATGTGACAATTCCGTGATAATAAAACAATTTTTAACCAATTTCCTTGTGAGGATTAAAAATATATTTTAGAACTTGATTTGTGTAGAAAGGAGTGTATATTATGTTTCTATTAAGCGTAAACTGGCACTTTCTTATGTATACTGGCTAGTAAGTTTGATCGGCTTGTTTTGCAACCTCGTAAAACCAAAATCAAACATCTTTAACAGCATTTTCATTTTATTTGCATGGAACATAAATATTAAGTAAATGCCTATGTTAGTTTAATGTGCCATTGAATTTGATACGTTTGCCTTATGGCTACAGCTAGTAGTAGTACTACGACACATCGTTCGTTTGTCAGCTGCTATATAAAGATAAATGGATGTTATCTCCAAAACGAATGAAATTTAGCTAAATTAGCTTTTTTTATTTATTTTTTAGTAACTTGCATTCACGTTGGTTATATTCACAAATATAGGCGTTACTGGCTGTTACAAAAGGATAACCTATAATTTAATTAACAACTTAATAATCATATTTAACTGAAAAGCAAAATTTAATTTCTAACAAATGCATTCTGATCCTCAAATATTGTTTAGATTTAAGTACTAAACATATTTTATAAAATCGAATAAAACACTTTAAATCAATTTTATCACCTAAACAGAATATTAACAGCCTTGATATTTTGACTCCAAGGCAAAAGTCCAAATTGAAACATCATGAAACCCTCTTTTCATTAAGGCTTATTTAAATGTGTTAATATACACAACAGTTAATTATTTCGTAACAATTACTTTTTCTCAGCAATTTCAAAGGATGTATCTTTTAGGAACTTAATCTGACCATCTTTCAATTCAGTAATATTGTCAACGATGTAACAAGAGATAATCATGTTAATTTAACAAATGGCAAGTCTCGTGGTAAGTAAACTAAGCAGGACCATTGCGGAAAAGTTTTCGAGACCCAGAACTATTGTACCTATATTTCTTGGAACGTGGCTCACGATGTTTAATTTACATTAAGTTCATACAATATTTTCTACATTGTCTTAGTTGGAAACGTTTATCTAGACGCACACTTATCATAAGTTACCCTACCCTCTAATAAGGCGAACACAACCTTAAAAAATGACAAAACGCAAATTTTCAAAGCAAAAGAGCTTGGTAAATTTCTTTGCACAAATTAAAAGCAATTATGGAGGCGTCTGTCTAATAATCTTAGGTATCCATTACCGAATGAAGCATTTTTTGGTGTATATTTTAACATAAGTAATTAAACTACGTATTTTAAATTGTTCTTTAGAAAATAAGATACGTATAAAACCTATCACTTAGAGGAATCTTGATAAAAATAGCAATTTAAAAAATTATTAGGAATGAAAATGAACCCACACTGAGCTAAGATTTGAAAGCATGCTATGATTAATTAAATATATTTTAATGAATTGCACATCATGATTTTAAAAAATAAAACCTGTAAAAATAATAGAATTAGAATAGGAGACAATAAATGCAACACATAAATAAGTTAACATTTAAATCGCAGTAATTTTCCGCGACACGCTAAGAGAAAATTATGAATTATTTATTCTTCTATTGTTGTTTTAAAAAATGTTTTTAATCTTCTAAATTTTTATTTTATTTCATTTTTCTCATTTATTATTTTAGTGATATTGCATTTTTCAAAGGGTCTAGGGTGATTTTGAAATTGATGAATGCAACTTGTATGCTCCGTGAAAGCACTTGAAGGTCACTGATCGATTCAGCCAATCAGCCATCAGAAACGCCACCAAGGTCGATGTGGTAACACTCCGTGTGCTACTCGGGGTCTCTATTACTACCCAAGTCACCACATGTATCCGTTTATCTCTCCTTTGATTTTCCACTGTGGTTGCACATTCAAAGTTTTTGTAACGTGCATGAAATATGGTATAGGAGATGTTAGATAAAGAGTTTTATTTTAGAAAAAAAAGAAAATGTTTAACCAACAGTTAGAGGAAACATGTTTTTCACATTAGGGCGACGTAGCGAATTGAAGAACTTTTCGTGGTTCTAATTAACGCATTAAATAAGCAAACAAAACTCCTGACAAATTCTTCGATGAGATCTCGATTTTGATCCGTCCTTGGACAATTTCCAGATATGGATACATCAATTCTCAGATGCTATTGACTTGATATCTTCAGACACGCCGGAATCGACGGACAACCGTCTAATCACTTCAGCGTCCTCACAATAAAGCATAAAACGGTTACACGTTACTGTCTAATGCTAAATGTATTGCAAAATCATGCAGGGACCGTAAATGTTCTCTTTTAATCGAGTAAAAAGTACCTTATGACATTCCTCAGCCTTCAAATGGGTGAGCTAATAATAAGGATGAAGCATGCTGACTTCAAATTACACGGACAAATTGAATAAGGATACGGCTAACTTCGGCTCTAAGACTGCCTTTCAAGTTCCTCAATTTTTAAAGAATTTAGGGGAAAACTTGGCTATGGACACGTGGCGTAAATAATAGTAGCGAAAACAGGTAGCCAGCATATTTTTTGTTTATACTAAAACAACTTCAGTAGCATCACTGATCGATATTTATCGATGGAGTATTATTCTATAATTACTTGATTGAAAGACAATGAACAAAATTTCTTACTGGCTAGAAACATGTCCTTCTTAGGCAAAACCACTGATATGCTAAAAAATTTTGATTTTCCATCATATATATATCATAACCGGGAAAATCAAGTGTTTTCTAGCGGTTGTCGAAGTCACTATTTGGCCACGGCTCCAGCCGACGAGCAATATGAAACAGACTCTAGTTGACAGAAGATCACGGACTGTGGTCCTTTGTCGCCTTATTCTATCTAGTGGATCCCCACTTAATGTATTCTGTTAAAACCCAATCCTTTCCCATTTCTCACCTTAAGGAACATTTCTAAGAAGAAGTAAATGGTTTCACCCCCACAAAAATAATGTTAAAAATATGTGATTATTCTGAAATATTTTCTATTCGCCATTTTCTGTAGAATAAGAACAGTTGTTTAAGTTGTTGCTATGACGCCTTGCACTTCGTTGATTAAACTTGGAGTTATGACGCGTTCCCTTCTCTTGTGGCCGTTGTCTAACGTAACGTAACGCTCATTAATCAGACCGTTTTGGGTAGCATAGCACCTTCGCACCTTACATTAGGTGGATTATAAGTTCACTGATCGTCTTGGGCTTATTCGCAGATGACAATGTAGCCATTTATTCAAGATTGAGACAACTCCTGGGTGTATGGATTACCTTACAACTGTATTTGCAGTAACTATCCCGAATGGTATTGCTAACGGCCTTTGAGAGTAAGAATTAATTGGAGTAAGTGGGCAAGCAAAAACGACCCTTTGAATGAAGCAAATAACTCACAAGATCCACTTATACATGTTGGATACAAGCATCTGCAATGACCACGGTTCTGATGGAAGCCGTACAGTACAGTGCAGTGAAGTTGTCGACTGATGGCTGCACTTGTTGGTTTTGTAAATGGTCACTTCCCTCACTACAAGGAATTTCTGACAAAATTGGCATAGAGATCCCCTAGTGATAATAATAATCTGATTTTTAATTTTAGAGTTCAAAGCTTTAAGGATAGCCCGTTACGATGAGTCTGCAGCATCACAATGACAGCTATTTAGTAATGGTGGTTACAAAGTGACGCAAAGGGAAGGCCTCTCATAATATTTGTTGGGTGAGAGAGACCATCGGACTTGCTCTAATTGGATCACTAGACCACGGAGCCTAAAATCACTGTATAGCGCCTCAATGAACACCTACAGAACCCGGATTCCACAAAACTGTTTCTTTTCTAGAGCTCCACAGTTAAAAAACTTCCGCTTACAGTGACGCGAAGTACTGCAAAGCGTTTGCAGTGGTGAAGGAGAAACCTCCAGTAGTATTGATCCACCGAACAGTGGAAAAACGGGTGGTTTACTCCGTCGTCATTTACCATATTTCCGACATCCGGCCTAGTGTAGGTTTGGAGACAGCCGAAAGAAGCATTTAATCCAGATTGCTGCCTTCACCCAACCGCCGCAAAACATGTCGGGGTTCTGTTACAATTGTCTTGGTGCTATTTCTTGGAAGTCATCCATTGGGCCATTAATTTGCCTTCATGGAAGATGAATTAGCAGTCAAGAGTATTCAGGTACTTCGGGCTACTTAGAACTGTGGTTTCCGTATGGGAGCGCTGCAATTTTTCGAGTTGATAATGAGGCACCAGCCCATGCAACTGGAATTTTGAGGGAATGGTAGTGATCTGACTAACACATTACCAGAGCTGTAATGGACGTCAATTTATAGATTCAAATAAGAAGTAAGACATGTGAGTTTCCTGATTATTGCCCGTAGGTCGTCTGCGCAATTTCCTCTGGTTTTCTCTTCTTGTACGGTATTTCAGATGATGAGAACCGGTGTTCATTTCCATTAATAGATACCTGTCAACTATCGAATTTTTGCGCTTTTAATACAGTTCTGAATATCTTTTTAAATTACGTGCTATTTTTCAGTCTCCATGCAATGCACAGATATCAAGCCAACCTTATTTTTGTAGGTAATGATAACTAATCGTTTTTCGAGAACTGCTCACCAACCGTCTACTCTGCAAAAAAAGGCAACTTCTATCTCACGCCAAAATTACTTGCAAAATGAAGTGGTTGCAGTTCGTTGCACTGCCAGTCGTTTAGGTTGATTGTGCGGCATTGGCGGTAGTGAATCTAATGAGGCTGTCTTGCTTGTCAGGTGTTCTACCAAACTGACATCACCATAATTTCCAGTAACCAACACTACAGTCTCCACTTGCGTCATGACCATTATATGATATGAACCAAGTACAGCATTTCACTTTTCGTTTAAAATTGACTTTGCTTAATCACTTACCTAAGTGAGGGGAATTCATCCTGTGAGTAATACTTTGACAAAAAATGCGAGCATTAAAGTGCCCTTTAACAGGCGTTTCTAGGACTGGCGTTCATCTAATAGCAAGCTTTTGATTGCCGAAAATCGGCTTTGAAAATTAGTTTGTAGGCTTTGAAATACCAATGAACTGGGAGTTAATGCCTTGAGAAAGTTGTTCTTTGAACTTTAATAAAAGGATCTTTGTTACGTTGGGTCATTCATTTTACAAGTGAAACAGCACTGCTTTTCATTTATTGCAGAGATAATTGCTGTCAGTTAAGTTGATAAATCACAGTTATGCTACACATTATGCTGCAAGAAGTCATAGTGGATTGTTCCCTCCTAGGTGATAACACGAGACTGATTGAGGAAGAACACTTTGTCCACGAAGTTTCCTTGCTCGTCAGCTGTGAACGGGGTCTATCCTTCTTAGGAAGCGCTTTGTATTTTGACTCAAATTGCATTGTTGTAGTAACTATGATACTGCAACGAGGAGGGATTAGGGATTGCTTTGAGATAAAATATGATGCATGCACATAGTTTGAAAATTAAAAGAAATGGAAGAGTTTGAGAAAATGAGGGTGGTGAGTAGTTTTACGGTTTGAACTAAGATAATTTTCAAATTGCACAATGGGTGACGCAGGATAGGCTTTTTCAAGTGTTGCTTCTTTGAAAAGCTTGCCATTAAACTCCCAGGACCTTCATTGCCAAATTTATATACCGAATGGATTATTCACCTCCGATTTTTTGTGAAATAATTAAATAGTTTCTTCTTGCCGGCAGAATCGAAAATGGAATTCTTAGTTAAATTTCCGAGGAAGATTGTCAATTTGACTACCATTAGGGCGTCTTCCTTTGATAGAAAAACCGACTAATGTTACTTTCATGTTATCTCTCCTTCCACTTCCATCGCTCTCGGAAACACTATATACTATACACCTGAAAACGACCTAGTTATTTTTAAGGATTTTTTTATACCCCTTCTGATGTCCTAGAATACATAATCAACTAGGGTTGGAAATGACTCACCCACACTGAACCGTTTGTGGTCAAGCTGGTTTAGAGCTCAATTAAAGCCAATTTTAACATTTAACATCCAATACTGAGTTGGTCTTCGTCAAGTTCCTATCTATAAGCCGTCCTTACTACACATCGGAGCTAGGGAATTAAATATTAATCAAGTACATTATACCGTATTTCACAAAGGTAAATTTAGAATCCAACAAGAATCGCTTGGTTGAACCGATGGGCTTTTTAAAGTGGTGAAAATATTTAAAAAGTGAACTCAGAAATGCGTACTTTGTTACAAAATGAACTCAGAAGAGAGATGTGCTTTAGAATTTCATAGGAGTTACCCTTAATAATTGTTTGAAATCTTCATAAGAGGTAGGGAAATCGACTAATACCGGGGCACAGAACTCTACATCATGATGTGTCATATTAAGTAAAGTTGGGTTCCATCATTATTTCTCTCGGTCTAATATCGCCAAGATAATAAATAAATAGCCCTACTCACACTACAGTTTATTTGAAATTCGTTAAGAAACAGGCAAGCTTAGTTCCAACGTTAATTGAATCAACCTTAACAGATCTGATTGTTTTTGGATTTGTTTAATCGCAAATGTTTGAACAACATAAAGGCAAGTGGAGTTCGGTATTTAGTCGCAATTTCCGTATTGCACTAGTGATTCTACTTTCGTGTCAATTCATCTACATTCTGACGTGTTTTGTAAAACGCCTCACCTGTCCACTTATTACGCATCTCTAAAAAATGCTTCCATTCCTTTGAAATAATGGAGAGGAGAATGAAAACAAGAAGGGCGAATTAAGCTATTACCCAATCGAGGAGGATTTATTTAAAATTGAGATTTCGACAATTCCCTCGTTCCTACGACTTCACGGCTTTCACCACCGCCTTCATCACCACTAGATTGAGGGGAGAAGAGGGCGGGTTTGTCGCGAAATCTCGCGTCGTCGATTCGTTGGACCACACCTCTTGCGAGGTTACTAGTTGTAGTGCGAATTAAAGTGCACCGTTGCCCTAAGAACTCTTGTTAAAAGAACATTAAAAAATGTAATACAATTTACTTAATATCACAGTTAGATAGTGCATAGTAACACGAAATAGTGGTAGTGCCGATGATTAAGATGATGATATGCATTCATTTGTCAATAAAGCCAAGTCTGTGTTTAAATATCTAAACCATGAAAATAAGCCATCTTTGAGCTCTGTCGAAGCTGCTGTGTGTATTTCGGGTTCATAACTTTCAGATTGGTTAATGCAAACTGAGCTATTTGAAGAAATCTCAAAAAGCCATGCCGATTTCATAAGAAAATACAATAATAAATAAATGGTAGTAGGAAGTGGCAGAGGGAATTGTTGCTCGGATTTGCTAAACTTCTGCCACTTTACCTTCCACTATGACTGGATTTCTTTCGTTCTGCATGCTAAATGTGAAAGGACTTTTGAATTGGCAGAATCCACAAAATAAGTAACTGTAGGTTTTTAATTGAAATACGCCATATTTTGACTAATATATTCGTCTTAGATATAATCGTCTTAAATATATTTATGCATATTTTTGAGTACTGATTAAAAATAATTTATATATTTGCTAATGGTGCTAAATTCTCTTGTATACTTCAACTTTGTGACATATTTGACGGAACTTCGACTACGGGTTTCCTTTTGACTTGCCATAGTTTGTCTAGTAGTATTACTCGAGGCTAAAATAAAAGAATTCCTTTTTCAATAGCGTAATAAAGTATCTATGGTAAAACAGTTGTGTTTGGTACGGTTAATTGAAAGCTATTTTTGGAGTCACTAGTGATGCCTGTGCCTAGCTTCTACTGACACCAGATTTTGGCTCATCCCGCAAAATCGTCTCTCACATTCACCGTCACCATCATCATCATCACCATCAAGGAGGGCGGACATTTCAGGACATTTTTATTATTAAGTTGCGATTGGGGTAGCTGATGTGTTCCTTGTCGAAGAGCATCTTCTCCAAGAACACGAAAGGCCATAGTAAATTCCATTAAAAGACTTGTTGGTCTACAATGGGAACTTGTTCTGAAGGTTAACCCAAATGAAAATAAATTATTTTCTACAAACATTAGTTCTTTCAATTAATAAACTCTATATTATTATAGTTTGTGATTAGGCATTTTTTATTACTATTTTCCTAAATAGGGTTGAATATATTTTAAGCTAATAAAATATATCACAAATGATTAAAAACAAGCATATTCATATTAAGGGAAATGTTTCAAGGACTTTTGAATATACGAGTAGCGCTATAGCATACAAGGTTGCTGCGCCGCGTGTTTAGAGTACCTTTTAGCCAGCACTGAGGATAGCTACGATTGATCGATTTTCAGCTCCTTAGACTCCAAATGAAGGGGATTTGAGGGTCATTTGGGTGGTAATTAAAGCCTATATTTGTCAATAAACAGGGAAATTGCCGTTTGCTTTTGATACCCTTTTACCCCCTTCTTGATGCGGTGTCGTCCATTATTTTGCTATGAACGGTCCTTTCCAGTTGTTTTTGAGTCCTTACTAGGTTGGACATGATGGGAACTGTTGGCATATGCGAGACTTCCATGCACGGCCTGCCAACGGTGGTCAGGTAACAGTCCACGGCCAAAAGGTTGGAACCGATGCAGAGCCCTTGAAGTATTTCCAAATTCTTCTATACTGCACAATTCGTACCTCTTTCTTCCTCGCTAGTACTAAATCACTCATTAAAATATTGTGCCCGGATAGTTACCCATTCCAATATTAATAAAATATTAATGAAATATAAAAATACTTCTATTTCAAGTGCTGTGTTTGGTGAACGTTTGCATAGCATGCAATAGTGGCATTTCAGCTAAGGTTAGTAAATCTCCATCTTGAATTTTCGATTATTTCCGTGGTATCAATAATTGTTCTTTTCTAAATTTCTACTGAAAGCATTTTAGGTAGGTAGGTAGGTTTTTTGTGATCTACTAGTCTCATGTCTACATCCATTCTTCAGTGTTGGTCTTGTTGGCTGAGTCCCTTGGAACCTTGAGTAGTTGAGTTGGCGGAACTCTACAAGTTGTTTTCCTAATTGACCACCTCCAATCCATCCATTTCTTTGGATGTTGGATAGTTTCAACATATTCATGGAAAAGAGTTTAAGTCAGATTGGATGGAAAATCACTTTCCTTTTTTGACTGGTTGAAGACTCAATCTCGGTTGCACCTTGGACTGTGAGCAAGGCCTTCCCAATGCCTCTTAATCCATGGCCTTCCAATATCGATTATAACACCACTAAATCGCTTTGTGCTTAATGAATATTGCTCTTAGCGCAAATGTGTTCATGTCAGAATTGTTGCACCATTCACATGAATCTGGATTCGTTAATGGAATTGTAAATATTTTTATTGGAGTTGTTGCCGCCCAAGTAGGTAAAAGATTTCGCAAGAGGTTAGGATTATCGTTTCATGCCAGCTTAACAACTGAGAGTAAAATTTGAATTGATGGAAGTTGAAATTTTCAACTTTGACCTGATCTGACAGAAGTCAACATAATCTTGCTGCGATTTCGTTTTAACACCAACAAACTTTATCATGTTTTGATTCTTCATTCGATAATTAATTTTGTAGAAGTGGAGTTATCACACGGTATGGACTGGAAAGCATGATATGCCATTCCTTGATCACAGTTGAGGATTTGATTGAGAAATTCCACATGATATCGTTCAAAAATGATTACCTTTCTCCGCCTGTTTTAATATTTACAGAAACAATTGCTTTGCATTCTCATATGGAAGTGAGCATTTCAGATAATCTGGAGAATGGAAACTCTGGCAAAGTGTAATAGACGGTGTTGAAGACTTACACTAGCTTATTCCGGGTATCATTGCCAAATGTGTCGTTCTTAATTTTTAACCTATAAGCATTTCAGCCGGAGAATTCTCCCGTGGGTTGGCAGAAAGATTGTTAGGTGAGCCAATACGAAACTTTGTAGAATCTTGTTGATCGTTCCTCCCCCCCTTTGTTTCGGACGGAGGAGCTCGTGTCAGGGTATCCATTTCATTAAGGTTCAATACTTTACAACTGGGCTGGCGTGATTTTTGTGTGTCATTTCAAATCCATATGTCGGGAAGACTAGATCTGGAGAAGTCATGTTAGAGCTAGTCTAGTATCAATTTTTAGGATAAGCAGGTCAATATCAACGAATTCACCAGCACTCCACCGAATCGGACAGTGAATCCACAAAGACGGTAAACAACAACAGCAGAATCACCAGAATGGAAACCATTTCGGCACAGCACAGCACAGCACCAAACATGAGAAAACGGGTAGCTGTAAAGTATTAAACCAGAAGAGTGAGAGTTGGTGGTCGATCTCTAAACCACCCACGTAAAAGGCCGAAGTGGCAAAACGGATATTGACATATGGTGGAAATAATCCCAATGCGTCCTCTGGAACTTTCGAATATTTGATTAACCTCTACGACCATTAAGACAGTATACCCGTATAGGAAGACCTACGTGTGTTTCGAACTTTTAGTTGCACCTGACAATACTGTGCAATCGTCGTTTTTAAATACATTTTTTTCATTCAAAATGATGACGAAAAAATGAAGTTTTATTAGGGACGCCTAATAATAATGGATTTAATTGGATTTTAATAAATGCACTTTTGTTAAATCCCTCGGTGTTTGTCAATCAGCGACTTTTTATTTGGTTGCAGAGTCGAAGAGTCTTTGTTGCTTACATAGTATGATAGGATGGAATCGTGAATGCTAATTGGTCATAAGTGACGGGTTGCTTAGATACTACGATTGAATAATCAAGGAAGAATCACGCTATATAGCAAGATAGTAGACACCCATTCATTTGATATATTGATAAATTGAAACCGAATAGTTCGAAATAAACAGAAAATATTAGTAAAATTTTTAATAGATGCAACAAACATTATAAAGGCCACTCTCAACTCTGTCGACAAAAGTCTGTTATATGTTGCACCTTCATTGTACAGCTAGCAGTAGAAGTACTGATCACCTTAGATTCAAAGAGAGAATAAAGTTGGCAAGGCATCGTTGTCCGGAATATTCTGTCGACAAAAGTATGTTATATGTTGCCACAGAAAAACTATTGTAATTTTTTTAATTTCTTATGGTTTTCGAATTTGTCCTTCTTTTCGTTACTCCTTTTAAGATCCATATTTTGAGAACTTCACGATAAAAGACGCCAAACGGTAATCGTTATCAACCGAGTTTGCTTTACTTAACTCCATTTCACGGTATTGGGTAAGTCGTGGCGATTTTATGCACGCACGGAACGTAATTTTCAATTACAATTAGCAATGATTATCATAAAAAATAACTATTAAATACAATATTTGGAAAAATCTATATTGCTTATAGAAAATTTCTAAATTCTGAATTTGTCTAAATATATCCTACTGATGTATTTGCTAACCACAGTATCCGATATGCTACCTCAAAGTAATTAATAACAGTGCGATCCACATAAAAGTTCAAGCTATATCAATATAACTGTTCGATATTCCAAATCCGAAATTGAGTTTTTTAAAAAAAGTCTATTTTCGGGTATCATCACCTTTAATTTGAACTTAACTCAACTGCAGAGGGAGCTGTACGACGTTCGCTTTTGTGTCCTCTACGCATAAAATTGAATGAACTTACTGAATCATGTGATCACTAGTTTGATGTCAATGAAGTCAAAACCAAAACGTTTTGTCCTTCCGTTGAGGCCTTCAAATTTCAAATTTTGCATAACTAATAGCTACGCTAATCTGACAACGTACCGACCCTAATAGTGGTGTTGAATTTTGGGAATCACCGGACATTCACGTCAACATTTGGGTTCCCCGGTCTCGTTCATACAAGCATTATCCAGGAATCTGCCCATATACTTTTATGAAATACAAGCTTTTTATTGCCCACAGGTGTCTTTCAAACAAAAATCGGAGCTGACGCAGGTGATGAAAATTTTCAATAGAAACATCTATGTACAATGACAGTCCTCGCTGGTTCTGTTATTCGATGTTTCGTGCACACATTTTAAGCATATTAGATAAATATCTATCATAAACAAAAGACACTAAGGTTAATAAAAATACTGTTTTTCTGTGTATTAAAATAAAAAAAATCCAGCAAATACGTTTCATTTTGCACTTTTGACATCAAAAGGATGCATTTGTTTAAATGCATTAAAGGTGGCATTGATGAACGTTTTTTAATATATAGAAGCATTCGTAGTTGCCTTACAGTGCTAGAGTGGCAAATTGCAGAGTTAGACTTGCTAAGTACTTGACAAATATTTCTGTAGAAAAACATCCTTTTTTGTGCTTCTGTATCTAAAGATGTTGGTTAAAGACGCTGGTTTATTTGTAAGAATTTCATTTTAACGCAGGCCAATAGGTCGTATATATATATATATATATATATATATATAGGGTGAAATTTAATCAGCACAGTTTGGCAGTAGGATAAAATACTACCAAAGAAATGTCACTCTTCATTTGGTAAAACCATTATTATTAGATGCTACTGTGCACAGGTAGGTTAGCCGCTCACAGGCCTATGCCCAAAAATCATTAGGAATATTTGCCCTAATAAATCTACATTTTAGTGTTTTTGTACTCCAAGATGTTGAATGCGTTTAAAAGAGAGTGGCTATCTAATATCACCTTGAAACCAGCCGCTTGAAACCAGCACATTTGAAGGGAACAGCTCGAAGAAAGATAAACATCGCCAGTGATTGGTACAAAATTCAAAACCACACGAATAACCATGGGCTATGCAAACGACAACGGCCGCCCGGCATCCAAAATGAATGCTAAGTAAGCCTGC
>JAUOZQ010000524.1:0-32936 GCA_030710315.1 Anomotaenia brevis
TAGACAATAAATGTACGTCAATTTCCGGTTAATTACAACCTGATCAAAGAATGCGATGCCAAAGTGTCAGGTGTTTCCACTATTTTGTCCAGGCTGTCTTACGCCAAAATGCAGAACTGAAATACATTCTTAGATGATACTGTTTTGATTCAAAATTAGCGGAAAAGAGGCCAATGCAAATGTTAATTATTGCAAGAAAGCGGTGAATCGACTTGATGAGGTGCACTGAGCCCGGCTGAAGGATCTGCATTCGACGAGTTGTGGGAGAGATTGCCTCTATCGACTCAAGGGTGTCTCCGATTTGTAAGCCTCTCCTCTTAATGCCATTGGATGGTTGAGCGCATCGCGACTGTTGCGCTCTCCCTCGAAGAAAGGCAAGTAGCAGAACTGGAGGATTGTGACGAATGTTGGAAATAAGATGGAACGAAAACGGAGGAGCAAATGGGGAGGTGGTAATCAGTCGATCATTTTTCACATTTTATGCAACGTGGATGGGCACACACACTGCAGTTGAATTGGCGAAGGTCTCAGAGGCACCGTGTGTTCCACTCATTCGCATAGCAACGTAGACAACTTTTTGGTAGAATACACTTGAAGTTTAAGACATACGCTGATCATCAGGCCTTTTAGCATGTGAGCAAGGCACAAGCCAGCCAATCGCCTAGAGTCGATTGATTAATTGGTCCATAGCTCTTACATTGTTGATCATGCTCCGTGTGTGTGCTCATGCTTTTCTGTGCCAATGCTCAACACTTCTTGGGTTTTCAAGGGTGAGATTTCGGAATAAAGCCACTCCGCAATCTTTTAAAGTGGGTTCTTCTAGGGAATCGAGAAACTGATCGAGAAATTGAAAGTGATTATAAGGAAATGACCCTATAACGGAGTTGCATCGCCGTGGGAATGGAATGGGCTTTGATTGCGAAGTCACGTTACATGGAATCACCAGACAACGTAGAATTGTGTCTGAGATGTGTAAAGATAAATTGACCCCGTCCAATCACGAATAGCTGCCGATTTTGCGTTTTAATAGGTAAAATGTGCAGAGCCCATTCATCAAAGCCACTTAATCTACTCCTGTTTCCAAACAAGAACTCAGAATCACCAACCATGCTACTTTCTCATCAAAGAATGTTGATTTTATACCACTTTTGGCTTATCTGAGCTCTGAAACAATCCTGAAGTGAGAATAGTGTTTTAACTCACCAGACAGCCTATGTCCATTTAACACATTGAGCAATGGCGACGTTAGTATCTCAGGAGCCCATATCTCCAAAATTTTGACAATAATGCTGTTGTTTCAATTTGTTCATGATCTAAACATAACTAAAGTTGACTCCTCATTGACTGATAAATTCAGGCGATGAATTGATGATGGTGGAAAAGATAACAATCAAATGGATAGAGAACTCATAAAAAGAGACTTGAAGGCATGCACAGTGCTCAAAGAAAAGGCAATTATTCAGCCATTGAAAAGCATTTCTGATTTTCGCATGATTTTCAGTTAATCAGGAGGCATTCCCACCGTTTTACTGGCACCAAAGTGATAGATACGCAAAAATCCAATTTTGCTCATTGTTTGGCACAAATATGGAGGATCTTTAAGTAGATACGATGTGGTCGCCCATTATTTCACTCAGTTTGTAGTCAAACACAGCAAAATTGCAAGTGATCAAAGATAGTAATTATTAATATTTTCTGAAGGTATAACAATAGTCGAGTAGTTAACTTCTGAAAATTGTGTGGTAAATTACGTTGTTCAGCCTAGAGTTTCCCTATAAATCACACACAATTCTGTTATTATCTTACTGAGCCATTCTCCATAATTTCTGTCTACCAACGCCAAAGGACTGGCACATTGACACAGCAGGCCTGGCTCCAACACCAGCGTTTCTTTCTCTGTACACCCGGCTACATCCAAACAAACATGGATTGTTGAATTGTTTGGAGAAAAATATATTGAGCATGAAATGGCAACTTGAACCAGCTAAGCGTGGTTTCCTACAAAACGGTGAAGTAAAGCTGATCCTCTCATTGAAAACAGCACAACTTCTTTAAGTATTTCGATGTTCAACTGCACCCAGGAACATCTTTCTAGCTACTTACTTTAATCTGGTGTCAAATAAACGTTGGACATCTCCAATACCCAGAAACGAAGCCTGCATCGTCCCGTGTCGAACAATAGGTCTGGTGATGTTGCAACACAACTATGTTTAAACAAAGTGGTAAAGAGTTAACCTAGCACAGTTACCTTACTGAGATCATCTTTCTATCTGGGAACTACTTCTGAGGCTTCGATTATCATCGCAAATCTACTTTTCGTTGTCACAGCAGTTGGGTAAGTGGGTACACGATCTCAGCGCAGTGTGGAATGGAACGTGAATAGCAGTTCACCATGTATAAAACACGTTGCAATTGAGTTTTGGAAACTGGCTTGGAAAAATGGCATATCTAAACGAATTTCGACTAGAGAAGGCAGTTGTCGATGGTCCAAGAAATCGGGCTTTTCTACATCGAATATGAACTAGGAATTTGAAAATTCTCTAACACGGCATGATGAGGTTTATAGGTTGTATGTGACTACTGTATCTCTAGAAAATTATATTTATATCTTTCTGATTATTTGAACTGCAATTTATTAATCTTCCGTTATTATCTGTATAATATGTACTATTGATTAAGCTGTTACTATGACGAATTGCACTTTGTTGAATACACTTTGGAGTTACAACGCGTTCCGTCTCTTGTGGCACTTTAGGTAGCATAGCACCTCCGTACTTTACATTATGGCGATGCAGGTGAGATTGAAGAGCTTCTTGCTGCCCTAACTAATGCGTTAGATAAGCGAACGAGGATGAAATCGTTGATCAGATCCCCATTTTTAATCCGTCTTTGGACAATTTCCAAATATGGATACAGCGATTCTCAGATACTATAGACTAAATGTCTTCGGATATGTCGGAATCGATGATGAATCGTTTACTCCTACGGCGTCTTAATAGCAAAACATACGAACTTTTTATTAATTACCTTCTTTCTAGAAAACCCGATGAGCTATCATTCGATGAGACTATTGCAAATCTACGCTTCTTATATTTAGGCGAAAAGTCTTTTTTTATTTCCCGTTTCCAGTGCTTCAAAGTCTCGATGGAGTCAGGAGAAAATACGAGAGACTACACAGCCAGAGTGAACAAACTCTGTTCCGAGTTCCAGTTCAGACGTTTCTCATATCATAACTTACAATGTCTCATTTTTTAATATTAGGCCTTAAGAGCCCAGAGATATCTTCCGTCCCTCCAAGCCCAACTCAAGGCTCTCTTGGACAAGAATCCCGGCACGACTGTCCAAGAGCTAGCGGATGCCTTTGTTAGATATCAGAATATCGTTGAAGACTATAAGTTGGTGCTCAATACAGAACCGTACATCATTCCTGGCAAGGGCTCAGAACGGCCCAACAAAAAGTGGAAGCCAGCCAAGGGAGTTACTTTGGTGTGAGTTCTTTGGAAAATTCCACTTTTATCGAGATTGTCCATTTATCAATCAATTGTGCAAAATGTGTAACAAGAAAGGCCAAAAAGATGGGTTATGCGATAAAGCCACTTCGAGCCATCGTACGGGAAAAAACGAAGGTGCAATCGAATTGCCTACGTGCCAGCCTCCAAGTGACAAAGTGCAGGCGGAGATTTGTCGCTGTGATCATAAATGGGGTCAAGATGCACCTACGATTGGATACGGGCTCAGATGTCACCATGATATCAGCAAATGAATGGATTAAACTGGGAAGACCGAAACTGGAGGACCCAAAAATTAACATATCCAGCGCTCCCGGAAATCCAATACCACTTTTAGGGTATATGCGTTGTCGGGTAAGAGTCAATAATAAGTCGTGCAATACGACGTGCTACGTCTGTACCCAAAGGACAAATTTGCGCGGTCTGGACTTGATCGACAAATTAAATATATGGGCTGCAGAAGGACCCTAGAACGACTCAGTCAGCCACCTCAGAGGTACGCGTTATGACAGTGTTTAAGGACACGGTTGACAAACGTCACGCACCTCCCTCCACCGTGGAGACATGGAAACAGGCTGCCGCAGTCACTCAATCGAAAAAGGTGGTACGTAGAAAATCGATCGATTATGCATTACGGCCCAAGTGCAAAGCGTGTGAACAACGCAAACTGTCATTAACAAAATCGATTAAGCCGCATTTTTCCCACGATGAAGAAAGTCGATCTTTCGATTATAAAAAGGGGGAAGAAATAATGAATGGAATTCGGCGACTTTCCCAGATGTCAATGAAAAAACTTAAAATACGGAACTCTAGTATGAAAATAAAGCTACGCTTCCTAATCGGGGCACCGACCGAAAGAACTCGAACTCGAAGAAAAATTTTATTCGAGGAAATCGAGTATTTTCCAGCAGCTGCCAAAAAAGTTACCGATGGGCCCCGGATCCAGCCAAAGAGCATCATGGAACAGACTCTAGCCGACCGGAGGTCGCTGACCTCGGTCCTTTGTCACTTTTACTTTTTCTGTTGGATCCCCCACTAAATGTATTCTGTTCGCTGTAGCCCACAATGGGAACGTTCGCCAGACCCATGTTTACAAAAGGAACTGCACACTCCAATCCTTCTGTATTTCCAGAATTCGCTCCTCAGAAAACACTTTTCTAAGAAGGGGAGGAGTGTTGTGTCTTTAGAAAACTGTATTTAAAATTTTCTGATTATCTTGAACTGTAATTTATTTATCTTCCGTTATTATCTGTATGATATGTACGATATGTTATTATATGTATGATATGTATGATATGATATATTGACGACTTGCACTTTGTTGAATAAACTTTGGAGTTAGGACGCGTCCCCTCTCTTGTGGCCGTTTTCGAACGTAACGCATATTAATCAGACCACTTTAGGTAATTGGTACATCCTATGTGCTATTTATTCTATATATTCTTAACAACAACATTTTTTTGCAACTAAAATTGGGCTTTTACTATTCAACTGGCAAAATTAGTGTTTTAACAAATTTTGAACCTGATTTAAGAACCACTTTCATCATTTGTTCCCAGATACCATCAAACCCCTATATAAATAAACAAAACCCAAAGTAGGCACCACGAAAATCATAAACAGATTCTGTCTCCGGTGAACGCCTTTCTAGTCACTTATTTCTCCATGAGAGATAACAATGAATGCAGTCTTGTAAACCTTCTTTGGGGACATGAATTTACACAAAAAGTTCAATCTTAACTAAAGGAATTTATCTTCCACTTTATTGGTTGCTTTCATAGTTTTCACTACTGCTCCCTTTAAGTACAAATAATGAATAAGCAGTTCCCTGAAGGAAACATGTAATGTACATTTATCTCGTAATATACATTTATTACCTTTTCTCCACCCCTTCCTCTACCGTTTAAAAACCAGGATGTTAATGACAAATAGGTTTGGTAGGATGTAGGAAATCAAAAGAAACCAGAAATGAGATATATGGCATTCAAGACTCATCGAATTCTTGCCATGAATTGAGTTTTGGCTCGAATACAAATGATTTCCATCCCTTCCTATGGCTGTGTTCTTAAAAACAAATTGCAATTTACGATTTCTCAACTTAAATAGGCCAGCAGAATTGAAGCGCAAAGGAAGAGAAGATATCCGGACGTCTCAGCGACTCCCATCTTATCAAATTGCATAACCAAAATACTAGCCAAATATACTGCAAATTTAATAATATCGATGAAAATTATACATACATAAAAACGGGATAATTAGGATTTGTCTATTTATTATATTATATGTAAAATAAGTGCCCAATAATAATAGGTAGATTAAGAGAGATAGCTAGAAATTGGTATTTTAGTGAAGGCAGGAAACATAAAAGCGGTAAAATAAATTCATGCAAGAGTTTCCTGTCTTATGAATTCTTCAGCAGCAAATTTAGTGCTTCAAATGAAAGTTTGTTCTCAATTTGAAGTTAGACCAGAATAAATTGTTGAGCATCGTCTTTTTTAGCTGTCAACTCATTTTAATAGCAATCAGAACAGTAACATAAAATTGATGAATTCTGGGGTATAAAAAGCTTGCCTAAGTAGGCACAAATCCCTCCTGTTCCTCATTAAAATACATGAATTCAACTTTAAAACCAAAGGCCATTTTCTTGTCATTCTTTTATTGGCCAAATTTGCTACAATGACACTGCCGACCAGTATTCACTATGGATAGTTATTTAAAAGCAAAAAAGTATAACCAACCTCACTTGTAAAACCAACTACCTAGTCATCTCACTTTGAGATGGCAGACGTCAACACTAACAGGAGGTCTTCAAAAGTAGAACCTGAATAAAACGAATTCCGGTTGGTTACCAGCACGACTAACTATGCCACTAGCGATGCTAGTCTGGCCGGGTTCTCCTGGCAGGATTTCTAGGCAATCTATCGGAGGAGATCAGTTGGATTCCAACCTATCGGTGTAACTGACAAATTCGCTCATACTTATAAGGACACTAGTTATTAGTCCTGAGACATGAGCACATGTCAGATTGCAGAAGCGGTGATGTATCGTGGAAGGAGGAGGAACTGGGAGAGGAAGTCAAAGAATGTAGATAGAGGCAGCTTACGTTTCCACCAAGCGGTAAGTATAGCATCGACGTGAGGCAGGACAATCTTCCAGTACCACCTGCAGAAAAAAATCATGACCATCTATTTTAAATTCACTTTGATCAGACAGAACAGAAGGTTCATCTTTCAATTACTTAAAACCCCTGGGTCTAGCAGCAGGTCAAATTCCTTGGCTGATATCCTATTTAAACGTCCGGATTGTTCACCAACAAATCAAGACGCAATGGATGGTTTGAGAAGGGCCTTGGACGACGAGGAGGCAAATCAAACCGAAAAAAGGACCCATACAATATGCTGGATTTATGGCTCTTGTCTTTTCAAGATGGGGCCTACACCCAAATAGACACTGAGAATATGGAGGGTCTGTATTTCGAAGCGTACTAGCGAAATATAGGTTCTATCCTTCAACTGCTCGATTCCGTTAGCCCTTGCGGAAGGAAAAGTGGAATAATTGAGAGACCATTTCGTCGTGCTACACAACCTCCGCAGCAGCCACCACCAACAAATCAAGTCGAAACGCACTTTTAAGTGGATGATTTAAGAAGGGCTTTGGACGGCCGAGCCCATCAATCTAAATTAAAAGTTCCTTACCGAATGTTGTATACATGGCCTTCATCTAGTTGATTCAATATGAGCAATGATGTGTGGCAACATATTGGCAATAACTTTTGGTGGCGGGGACATGCAGAGCCAAGACGAATTGCAGCGTTGCTGTTCCACACTGTGGGTGGCAATTTTCCCCAACTACTCCAACTCATCCTCCAAATCCGCCACCACCTCCTCCACCCAAATTTTCACCAAGTCTCTCAACCCTACGTCGATGATACGGATACTGCGTGGTGGTATTTTAAGTTGCCTCCATCAACTCTCACAAGTAGACTTAACTTTGTCACCGCTGAATTAATGTCATTGACATAGAGAGAAGATGGGAGAGTGTTGACGGGAGCCTACACCTATTTTCTTTTTGAAATCGCGTGGCTAAGAGATCCTTCAACTCTCTTTCAATGGAAGGTCGTCATCAAAATTGAGAGTAAAGTGGTGGATCAGAAGGATTCTAGAACTTGGTAATACCGAATCCACACCATCAAGTAGTTTCCACTTAACTTCTTTGAGACCTAGGCATATTTTACTCTTGCTGCTGCTGTTACTCCGCTTTGGTTTTTATTGTAAGCAAATCAGTATCACACACCCCGCCACTTCACGTAGAAAAAAAACAGAAAAGCAGATGTTGACTCGAGTTCTAGAAGACGAATTCGAGGAGTTGTAAGGTGTGAACTAAGCTTAATTGCTAATACAAGCTGAAATGACACAGCTGGATAAGCCTGTGTCAAATAGGTTGTCGTCAGGCCTAACTGGACATAGTCCGGTATAATCTACATTTTCATAAACTGTGAAATCTTCACTTCAACCGATTTTCTTATATTATCTCTTTTCATTACTTGCTCATTTACTTCTACAAGCTGAATGGATGTTTCTAGCCACTTATTTGGCAATTTTATCGTTCGTACACCAGGACCTAATTGGTTTAAATGCATCGAACCATGGAAGTCACGTTACACCTCATTGAACATTGTAAATACTACCTAAATTTTGTCCAAATTCACAATGGTAAAATTCTGGCAGAACTTATGGGAAGACTGGATTTGGAAACTTGCCATGAAAATTTTAACCAATCATAGGTTTTCGCTACTTCGGTTTAGAACACACCAAAGGAATTAATAATGTTAGAGTTATTACCAGTTTTAGTATTTAATAATAAAAAAATCAAGAAACAAGACTATTTTCAGCTTCTATACACTCGAATTCTTTTTCAGCATCATCGTTAATCGCCAAATGATTATCAAAATTTGATTAGACTATATTATATGTAAATACCATAAACGTAGATAAACTTAACTATGACAAATGTGGAGCAAAGCTATCGTCCTAAAAACACCAAGTGGTCATTCCGATCTCAAAAATAAATTAACCATTGCGAAAGTCAGGCAAATTTTCTCAAATCATCATTATTTACACATTGTTTCGCATTGAAAACTATTGCGTAAGACTTTGAGGCGGACTTTTGGTTGCTGATGCAATTTTATAAAATGAACAGGTTTTTTTCTTGCGAATTATTTATGTAGCGTCCTCATTTACCGACATGTATACTGTATATGTTCCAGGTATAAAAAGTCATTCATTTTCTTTTTTTCAGATGAACTGTTTTAGCATTCATTTGAAATCCTTTGTGGTCATTATAGGGAAATTCGTTTAGCTGAAATTTTAAGTTGCTTTTCCAATAGAAATGCTATCTATATCTATTGCAAATCTCTACACATTTTAAATTTACATTTGCTTGTTAATGAATGTGTCGATTTCCTTGATGTGCGAAAAAGCAAAGGAATGCAAATTTTTTGGAGGCTTAAATACGTCTTTTGGCCTCATGTGAGGTCTCTGGAAATGGCTGTTGTATTTAAAGAAAAATTTTCACCAGGGTTATAGTATCGTGCATTGCTTGCAAATTAACAATAAGAATTGATAATACGGCAAAAATATAAATAACTAATGACCATTTCACAATCTACTACAGTTTATTTTTATTCTGCATTTTAGAGGATTTACTAGTGCTTTTTTAAAATGATGACGTCTTCCTGAGAATTGGACTTGAAAATATTATATCGAAGTGCCAAGTCGATTTCAGTGTGGAGTGAATTCATTCCTCAAGTATGATCCGTTCTGTTTAGTAATGGTTCCAATCAATTTGAAATTTGACTGGAAAACGCCTCCTGGTCGCCTAAATGTGGTGTTCGATTCCTCTGGAAGAATCACACTTTTGTTCCTGCGGTCAACAAGAACATAACTTGATGTTAAAATATCTGCTTTCCATTTGTTGAGAATAATCCGAAATAATCAGTTAGTGCTAAAAATTAACCATTTTAGCAAGCAGTGAGCTTAGTCTGAAGGCATTCAGACTGTCTGTGGATGGGTTTGTTAATGTAAAAGAGGTGCAGGACTTTTATTGATTACAGGAATCAAATGAGTAAATAAGTAAATTTTCTTGCTGGAATTACCGAAGACCACTCCCTGAGCCATTGCTCAAGCCTTGTTCCTTTGAACGCAGCTACTAAAATCCAACGACCTTTCAGAGAAGAGTAATTCCATGGGATTAGTTTGATTTCCCAAATGAACCACACCCAGAAGTCCTGCGGAGGCTTTGCAGAGCGATGGAGGGAGGTCCGTTAAAAAATTGCGTGGCACCTTTGAAAAAGGGCCCTGATGGGAAGGACCCTTCGCCAAGCGTCGGCTCACTTGGCATGGCGACGGTGTTAGTGTCAGTGTCAGAACCGGTAACAGTGTTGGTTGATGGGGAGAACGCCTCAGTTTGTTCCAGTTTCTCCGTTACCCAGTTGCGCTTTCATCTGCTCGAGTCTCCAAGCTATCTTGACAAAGGGTAAGGGCCTCGAGGAAGAACTCCAGCTCGGGTTTCAGTACGAATGCTATGGATTAATTTAAAATACTTTTTTATTTCAGATACTGCTGCCATGAAATTGATCTTAAAATCCAATTATAAATACAATTTTCTGGAGTTACAGCATGGACTTACTCTGTGTGAAGCTTTTATCCTCCAACACCGTTTGGCTCAAATTTGTCGCTAGGGTCAGTGTTTTCAGCCTTTTAAGATTGAAATGTGAATATCTGAATTTGTGTGAAGGAAAGCGAACGGTCTCATTCCCAAGTTCTCTTCTCTGTTTGCTGACTTTCTTAGTTTTTTTCACAAGTGATCGCTTGAGACTTTTTTTCGCATTCTGCCACGAGCATTGCCATTCAGAGAGCGCCGCTTAAGAAATAAATAAACAATTCAATCTAGTGAATACATGAATTCACAACTTTCGTATATGTTTACCCGAGTTCCTTTCATCGCTGATTGGTCGTTTGCAAATTTTCCTCAACGAAAAACGTGCTTTGATTGAGAAGCACATTGTTTTATTGATTTGGAGTTTTGGTAGATAACGGAAGACAATTTTGAACAACGATTATTACAATTTAAATTATTAATGTATTTTTTTTAACGAACCATTTAAACAAGCAATATTCCCAAACATTTACCAGTCAGTTCTATTCAGTACCCATCAAGTCGGTATTTTCAGGTAGACTCGATGCCGTATTTAAAGAATTACGAGGAGAGTTCTGATGACCGTTTCTGAGTTGTAAAACAGGTAGAATTCTGAAAGAGCAGTATCAGAACTGTATTAGAACCGTGAGTTAAGCAGTAATTCCAGTCGAAATTTTTTAAGGACGGTTTGCTCAACTTGCAAAAATGTGCTGGCTAGACATTGCCATAATGGAGCGGGTCCCTAAAATGATGCATTTTCTCCTGTTTTCTAATGATGGGGTCCTTGAGTTCTCATAAAACTTAGCCATGTCATACCCTTGGCTTCTTAAGGTAATCTCTCTGAATCAAACCTTCTGAATTCCTCCAGAAATCTCAGCTTTCATCTTTTGGTCTCAAAATTTCGGATGCGAACGGTATGAGTCCTCGAGTTCTACATGACCGCACATTGCTTTCAATCTCCAGATTTTTTAATCTGGAGATCACAGCTGCATACGACTTTTCTCTCTGGCCATAATCCATTCCATTAGTTTTCTCTCTCCTTTTAATAATTTAAAAGAGAATGCCTTCCCCCAACACAATTAATACTCATCAAGACGAAAGCCTCCTTACAGGTATGTATATCTCATTTTCAGATGTATAGTCATTTTGCTAACCACAATATCTTTTTTTCCTTTGAACATCTCTTTTTTGAATACAACTTTGAATTAACTCGAGGTTTCAGTCGTTTCAAAGCAGCTGGTTTTCGCTTCCTAGGTCTTTAATCATAATATATTTTTTAAAGAAAACTTTCAGAATGATCTTGCTTTGCTTGAAGATGCAATGTTCTGGTTTAGAACTCGAGAAACGGATTTGAGTCACGCTACCACTGTTGCGCTCAATCGGTTTTAATGGCCAGACTGCAGACAGTGATTACGAATCACTAGTAGTCGAAACTCCTCGTAGTTGCAGTAACGTCAACACTCCTCCAGCTTTATGAAATATGTCAAGAAAGAATACCAAACGACCGTTTACTAGCACTAATTATGATATTTTAGCATTAAGACTCGCTGATTTGAACTACAGGAAGGAAGGAAGAATTAGAAGAAGCCTCACATTGTCTGGCAGGTAGCCCGTTAACTATCCAAACGCCTCTAATAGTTTCGATTTACAAGATAACTGACCGCATGTGATGTGTTGTTCGTAATCGAATCGGAAAACTGGGAATTGCTGGACGTCTTTGCTCACCACCGTTGCGATCTCAAATAGTGTCAAGGTTCCTGTCGTAGAAATGGAAGAAGCGAACGAGATTTCACGAATCCAAATATTCTATGAACTCATGTGGCTGACTATGAGTCTATTTTGGACTATTTTTTCGCATATGCGTTTGAGATGGTGCAGAAATGCAATCATTCCGCTTGCCACCTTCTTAGCAACCGTTATTACATTCCGCAATGGCATTTGCATAGTAAAAACAGATTTGGTTGAGGTTTTTTTGCAATCGTCCGGGCCGATAGTCAAAAATACAATCTATTTTACAACTGCAGTTGAAATGAGCTATATTTTTCCGAGTTCCAGAACAATTTCGCCCCTTATTTCTGCGAGCTAACCGTCGTCAACAGCCCTTCAAAGTAGGGATTGTCAAACATTGAGTGAATGAAAGGAGTCGCTTCAGTGGAAAACTAGATCAGAATCACATTTCAACTGGCAGCTCACACAGAGATCGTTAAATTCCCCCAACAGAATAACATTGAACCACTGCCGCAGATTTAGAAAATGGCTGCTTACCTTTTCGATAATTTCGCTCTCCGGCGATGCCGTCTTTTCCATGATTGCTTGGAATTGAGGGACTCAGCGATCTAACTGGCGAATGCGATGATGTTCCTCAGACACAAACCTTTTGGGCTGAATGCACGACTTGATGGATGAATGTAGTTCTTTGTTGAAATCGCTGCCCAGTCTTGCATTTCTGACTCATAATCGCTTTCGCTAGTGCCTTGTGAGACTTCTGTAGACCTTACAGAGAAAGGTGCATTCTATTGGATTTTTTATACACATTTGGCTAGTTTCGAGATTTCCATAGGTCCGGGACAAATGACGCCAGGTGCTTTTCCTCCTTATCTTGCCTCTGTAGCTGGAAGGAGGTTAGGACAATCCCAAACCATCCAAACGATGGAGTAAGAAGGCGACAAGACGCTCTCAAACGTTACATCGATTGCTGATAGGGAACGTTTCATTCTACTGATACAAGGCTCTGTGATCTCATCCGAATTCGCACTTTATAAATTTTAAACGATTTCATGCCTCTCCGCACAATCCTTCTCAGTGTATTCATAGGGTTGCGATGAATATTCGATTTGAAAATTCATATGTGTCATTTTTTCAGTAAAAACCTCCAAACTTGTGGATAAAGTAATGGATAAAATTTCATAACTCAAGGGCATCTCCAATTAAGTTACCAATAAATGCTTATTAAATTAATAGTACCACAACCGGTGGAATTTACTAGAATATAAGAATAGTTTGACTAAATATCACCTGATTAAATGATGAGACGTGATCAGAGCTCAGAGGCCTGGAATCCGTGCACCACACACTTATTTCTTGCAGCTTCAAGGAACAGAGGTTTATTGGGGACAGCATGGTTCCATTCGGGTGAAGTTCATCCATGATCTAAAAAGAGTAACCCCTGTAAAGCCACTTGAAACTTCAATATATGAATAACGTTACAGGAATCAAATGGGTCTACACTGAGAAGTGATAGCCCTGACGATCCCAATGGACTGCGTCGAAGGTCATATCCACTTATTGTGTGATGCTGACTTCAAACGAATATATATAGATTCGCTACATATCTAACTGAAACAGTTGAAGGTAATAACAGTAAAAGAATTGTAGCATCTGTTGAAGATTTCAGATGCCATTTTTATGAGATTAATATTTTCATTGAGAGAAAACTCATTTTCACGCTTGTTGATCATGTCCGGGTGTAGTAACCAAAGAGGGTCATGCCCTTCACTAGTTGGTCAATTCCAGGTTAAACGACACATCTCGGAGTTGCCGTATTCATACATTTGCAGGTTCCGCGTGCATGGGATATCGTACAATATTCCCGGATTATCCAAAGCCACCATATTTATTAGCCTCTAAAAAGCAGGGATATTTTGCCTATTAAATATTGAAAGCGATTCTTGGCAAAAATGGCTGATCCTTTTTTTTCATATTGAGAACAAATTCTTGATATGATAAGAGTGACTATCTACACTTAATGGTGTTATTTTGCGCACAAGCATACTGAATGAATGTCATCAAAATCTCCCGTGTAGCTGTTCAGCTGCACTGAAGTATCATTCTGCGGAAACAACCTTCTTGTAAGTTGGTCTCTAATATCTGTTCCATTTCGCCTCTGAGAGTTACTGTAAATATCACATAGTTATGTCAGCATTATATCCCGAATACTAAAAGGCAGAATTGGGATAGTTACCCCCTCGAAGTCTTGCGTTGAGACCAAACAGTGGGGATGGTATCTAATGACACTTAGATCTGAGTGCTGACGATAGGCATGATATTGGAAGCAACGCCGGTGCCCTGGAGGAAATGAGTTGAAAGGAGCTAGGGAAAGAGCGTTGGTTTTTACTTAGCACATAGGCGTCAAAGACGGCAATAATATAGCGCCTGATTATATTATGAGTATTTGATTTACTAGAGACAGCTCAAATCAATGTGATATCCCAAAACGTCTGCTCAAACAGATAAGGCAGTTTAGCAACTAGCTATTCATGTTTTTTTTCATTTCGTTATTGAGAGTTGCCCTGAAAAATACTCAGACGAGGGAATTATGCTGAGATGAAAACACGCCACCGCTCTGCCACTGATTCTTATTGTTTGTCCTGCCTGTTCCTTTGCTTGTCAGTGCTATGAACTAAAACAGGAACGGGTAATCACAAATTTTGAAAGTAATTTTTTAGTCAGTTTTGATTAAATGAGAGCTGTTGAATTTGTCAAAATCCTTCCAAAGTTCTAGCACATCGGCCATGAACAGAGCATCAGAGTCAAGAAGCAGTACCTGGATTGCTTTTGCGTAGAATAACAAACATTGAATTTATTTGCATATACTTTAATACCAGATCAGGTTTAGTTTTTTATTTCCTCCTTTTCCTATGAAGTAAATAAACTAATAAATATATTGTCATTTCTGGAATGTGGACAAAGAATATGAATCATAGGAACTGCAATCTTCAACTTTAACAAGACTAGATCTCAAGCTCCGATTCAGATGACTCTGAAAATTCCCAAAATATTTGCAGTGAGGAATGTGGGTGCCATATTAGATCTTGGGAAATGGGTAACTAACTATTAGATTGCAATTCCAGCTTTATATAAAATAGTCTTAGTCATGAAGCTACTTCTTGTGAAGAATAAACGCAGAGTTAGTTGTTGCGATATGTCATATTTTCGAATTTAGTGGTGTATTTGCCATTGAGAGACACTAAATAATAAAGCAGCGTACCATTGGAAAGGTGAAGTTGAGAATCTCAGATGGATACATTTTCATCGTGGCGAACTTTGTCGCAGGATGTTGGCTAACCATCCAGGTTATTTTCGCCTGTTAGGCACAGTGAAACCATCAACTTCCTTTCTGAGTATTTTTCTATGGAGTGCTGCGTCTTTGAAACTTGCCTTAATAGGCTCAGCTGGGTAGTAGGTAACTTGGAGTTTGTTCAAACGCCACCTTGAAATCATAGCTTGGAGAATGAAGGTAGTGGCTTGATCAGCGAGAAAATGCAAGTGAATTGGAGCAGCGTTAGTGGCACCCTCCTCAAAGTGATTCACTATCACGCTCTTAAGGAATATTTCGTCCAACCGCGTTGCTTTGGCTCCTACCACCAGCTGCATGACGTGAATGGTTGAGTCATTCCTGATTGGGATGTCCACAAACTGACCAATTGGGGCCTGAAAAATACATAAAAGCGATTTTATATACTTATTCTTTGTTCCTCAGAAGTTACCTTCCCATTGGCACTTAAAGCTGATTATGAACGCTATAATGTGTTTGCTTGGGTGCATTTACTCTCTATTTTAAGCTTGTGGATTTCAGTGCTAGTGGTTATGCTGGCCAAAATGGTCTTATAATTTTCTGAAAAGTATTAGACTTGACAAAAGAATGCAGTCCGAAGGTATGAGTTTATAATTTATTGCACCTTTAAAAGCCTAAACAGAGTAATGCATCGATTTCCCAGAAAAAATATGATTTTCTATCAACGGATGACAAATTTCCATAAGAGGTAAAGCCATACCCCCTGTTGGTCTAACAAACTCCTTTCCTGCCAAAATCAAAGGACTTCTCTATGCTCCCATTTCTATTTTTATACTGTGTTCTGCTTAATTGCTCACAACCCTTATTTGGTTGTTTTACCTATTTTGTTAAAACGTCCAACCCTTCTCATTCACGATTGGATTTTTGAAACCCCCACCTAAATTGTGGGCAAGAATGATCCGTAGCATCGCAAAGATTGGCGCCAGACACCAAAACCAGAAATCGATGAAAGTCGCTCCTCAAAAACCCACCGATACGTAGGCACAGACGCCAAACACGAGAGGTCTTAGGACTCATCCCACATGTTGACAGACAGAGACGGCTGTGTAGACGGCGATGGGGGTGACGTCTTGGGCGAAAGCCTTTTCAAGGCAGACACCCGGACCCCATTAATTATCTGTAACACACAAACGTCACAGAAGGTGCCAATTGCTGACGGTCTAGAGGCACTAGGACAGTCAAATGACCGTCTAGTTCGCAGTATTGCGTTAGAGGCGACTGTATGGTGATGAAACTCTCATTCTCTGGTCATCCATCGCCTTTGGAGTGATTAAGGCAGCGGCAAACCCTTTCGTTGCGTCGTGCTGCGCACGTGTAGAGTGGGATGATGCGAATGTAGAGGATCAGTGGGGTGAGGGGAAGACGAAAGATGGTGCGGAGGACGAAGGCACGATCGCGGTTGACGAAAATGACTCGCTGCCCAGATTCACACAAATAGAGCATGTAGTCCTTTGAGGCGTCTTTATGCTTCAAGTCAAGATGGAAATCGTATTGTCCTCGGAATGGAGTCCGATCTTGTACACAGAGCTTGTTTTGGAAGTGAGTAGGGGCACAGAACTGGGAAATTTCAGGAAAATCGAAATTTACCTTTTGGGTCAAATCGAATACCTGTGCCATGTCACGCGTGGAATGGAATATATGACCTATAGTTAAAAAACAAAAGTTCATTAGAGCAAACATAAATCCAAAATGTCGAATCTGGAATTAAAATAAAACAAAAATGCTCGGAATTTAAAGGAAAAAGCGACCGGAGAAAAGCCAGATCCCAACGCACCGTGAGCCCAAAGCACAAGGTAAGTGTGGCTTACGGCTACCAAATAGGGAGCGCCAAGCACAACAAATCGCATTAGAGTACAACTCACCATCAACCAATATGATGTAACCTATTTAGACTCTCGTACTCACATCCTAAAATATGCATACACACTTGCTCCAACTCGCATCTCTTCGTTGCGGATACGGAATGGATCGGGTTAATTATTTTCAGTGAGATAGTTCGTTGTTTGTATCAATCCGCTACAAATTACTAACCCCGAGCTGAACGCTACTGTATCCTCTTCTACAACGAACATTACTACTAGTATGTCTACTGATGCAGATCACTATGACCTGTCAGTCAACGCAGTCTCCAATCCTTTTACTCCTTACACTGTCAGATCTCCACAACTTTGGCTCTCACAGATGGAAAGTTTTTTTAAACTGCTAGCCATAACAAAACCGGCGACAATGTATCTTTACGCCTCCACCAGTCTCCCGGAGGACGTCGCCCTACAGGTCCAAGACATACCTATGAACCCTCCCAAACAGTCTCCTTACGATGCGCACAAATATGCAGTCTTGAAACGCTGCACAGACACTAAGGAGACTAGACTTATACCCCAGTCAGTGATGGCGACAGCTGCAACTGGCAAATCCGCTAGTCGCCTCCTATACGTTACTGACAGGAACTCATCCCTCAGGTTCCTAGTTGACACCGGCTCAGAAGTGAGTGTTCTCCCACGATCGACAGAGAAAGCACCACTTACATCCAACCGGTCCGTATCTCCGAGCGGCTGGAAGTCGAGGATAGCCACTTACGGTCAGAAATGTCTCAAACTCACTTTCATTTCCTTCATCGCTGACATTCACCAGCCCATCATTGGTGCCGATTTCCTATCTAAGTTCAACCTGATCATCGACGTCATGAATCGTTTACTGGGCGACAATTTTACTTCCCTCAAAGTCGCATGCGACACTAACGCCGTCGAACCAATCGGCTTACAGTTCCTACATCCCATTAGTGACCATTTTTCTTCCTTCCTCCTCCGTGAATTTCCATCACTATTCGATGCCACTTCTGATATTACTGAAGTCAAACACGAAGTACAACATCGTATTGTTACCAAAGGTCAACCAGTGTATTCCAAGGCACGCCGTCTACCCTCAAACTAACTTCAAGTTGCCAAGATGGAATTTTAGCACATGGTTTTCCTAGGAATCGTTCCACCTTCAAACAGTCCATGGGCTTCCCCCTTGCACATGGTCGTAAAGAAAAACGGTGACTGGAGACGATGCGGAAACTATCGCGCCTTAAACCGGATCACTATTCTATCCGCTACCTTATTCCGCCAATCTACGATTACTCAATAAATCTCAAAACTGGATCCGGTGCGTGCTTATTATCAGATTCCTATGACCCCTGAATACATTGCAAAAACTACCGTAATCACACCCTTTGGGCTCTTCGAATTCCTGCGCATGCCCTTTAGATTAAGTAACACAGCACAGTTCTTTTAAAGATTTATTGACCAAGTTTTCAGAGGTTTAAATTTTGTCTATGCCTGTATTGACGATGTCCTCATTTCAAGCTCCAGCGCTGAAGAGCACTAGCATAATTTAAGATTAGTCTTTGAACGTCTGGATAAATATGGAATCAAAATAAATCCATAAAAATGCCTTTTCGGTCAAACGGCTATTGACTTCCTTGGTCATCACATCGACGCAAGAAGTAATCGCCCACTGTTTGAGAAAACCCAATCTATCATGGCTTACCCTGACCCTCAGTCAGTCAGAAACCTGAGACCTTTCCTCGGCCTGGTGAACTACTACGGTAGATTCGTTCCAAATTGTGCCCAATTCCTTCAACCTCTTACAACCTGCTTAAGGGAAACCCTAAGCATTCTACAATGACACCCAAAGCTGAAATTACTTTTAACTCACCTATCGAATGCAGCATCACTATCTCATCTGGATACTTTGCCGGACGCAGAGTTAGTCTTGAAAACAGATGTATCGCAAGTGGCTATCGGAGCTGTTTTACAACAGATCGCCAAAGGCCAAAACCATTCACTGTCCTTCTTTTCGAAAAAGCTGAACCCGGCCCAGACAAGATACAGCACTTTTGGTCGAGAGCTGCTTGCTGTTTACTCGGTTGTGAAACATTTCCGACACATTCTCAAAGGACGCCCGTTCACAGTCCTGGAAGACTATAAGCCACAAATTTATGATTGCATTACTCCCCACGTGAAAACCGACAGTTAGATTATATTTTACAATTCACAAGCGACATCCGTTACATCGATGGTAGTAGCAATGTTGTTGCCGATTCTGTGTCCCGCATGGAACTGATTGAAATCGGCGCAAAAAAACTCAGCCTTCAGGAGATTGCTGCCTCTCAAGAGAGTGACCCAGACTTCGCGGAAATTACCAACAATCCATCCTTAAGAATCAAATGCTTACCTATCCCCACCTCACTGGCAAGCCGAGACCCCTCATCCCGCAATCATACCGCCGGAAGATCTTCGATCACTTCCATGGATTGTCACACCCAAGCATTCGTTATATTTTGAATCCTTAAACCGGGTTATAGTCCTTGGCGCATATTTCCTTTTGTTAACCAAAGTAGACATATTGAGTGGAGCTAACTAGAAAACACAAGTGAACGATCAATGGAATATCGAAAGATTTTACTTCTCTGGTATGTTTTATGCACGTTGCTAGTGTTTGAATGAAACTGATTTCATGTAGCTAAAAGCTTAGATAACTCCTAAGAGAGTTCCCCGTCAAGTCGTGCTGTTACCTCAATTGAAAATTGACGAGAATTTTTAGATCCATCTCTGTTTAGTTAACTTGAAAAAATAACTAATACGGGCTGTATTCTCTTATTTTCGGACTTGGGACACTCTCATCTCAACGTTTATTAGAACAATATTGCGATACATTTCCTTGAGTTAACATCCAATTAAGCTAGTTAACTATCACCTGGTGCTTGTCAAAATTTGGATGAAAACGACCGAACTTTTCAAATTAAGGTATGAATTACAAGTAGCTGTATGGGTGGAAGTACCTGAAATCTTTTATAGTTTCCAAAACTATATTTGAATGAGGATTTGAAAATTTGACCAATAAATCAGGCTTGTTCATTTTTATAATAAACGGGCCCCAATGGAGTATCACAGTCCGCGGGGTGTTATATATGTTAAGCCAGCGCTCTTATCAATAATTTTGTAATTTCAAATGACTAGACTTTCTAAGAAATGTTTGAAGATTACTTTTACAAAGCAGAATTTTGTGAGCACGAGAACCTCAGAAATATTAAATACATGGTATGCAATCAGGATTCATTGAAGTATCCTACTTAGTGCTATATTTGCTTCGAAGCGATGCTTAGAAATAAGTGTTTCCTTGGTGGAATTGAAGGTTTTGGATAGTTCTTTCTAACGTTAAGCTCACTTTTTAAGTGCTACCTACTCTAAACAACTAATTGTGAAACCTGCCATTTTTGTGTCGTTTGTGTTCTTGTTGTATCCTTAGAAAATTATATTTATACTTTCCTGGTTATCCTGAACTGTAATTTATTTGTCTTTCGTTATTATCTATATAATATGTACTATTGTTTAAGTCGTTACTATGACGCCTTGCACTTTGTTGAATAAACTTTGGAGTTTCGACGCTTCCCGCCTCTTGTGGCCGTTATCGAACGTAACACGTGCTAATCAGAACACTTTAGGTAGCATAGCAACTCCGTGTTTCACATTAGTTTTATTAGGTTAAAACCAAACTGCTAACCCAAGAGAATATTTACTTTCTAAAAGCTGTAAACCTGTTTTCTGAATATGATAGAATTGTTTCTTATTTGGTTTCAATCAACTTGGAATTATTTGCTTCCAACGTCTGCATTCATTTCCAGGTTTTGCCACCTTGTAATGGCCCTAGTGTTTAGGCTGAAATGAAATAATTTCGAGAGATTAAAAGAGGTTATTTGAAAACAAACAAGACATCATAACCTTGTTCTGCGAGACCTCAAACACGTCGATAAAATCATAGCTCTTAGGGCACTATCGGCATTGTCTTTGGTGCCTTCCACTTTGACGGAAGCAAGGGCTACTTTCAAATCTTTCGCCATCCACGAGTAAAATGTGTCTCAACCGCAGTGTTCTAGCTCGACTGCAAATAAGTTCGTCTACTGTGGTGATTGAATATTTTTTTGGAACCACTTTAAAATGGCGATCGTTGGAATGATCCAATGATCCCAAATCCATCTTGTAGCATAAGTTACCAAGTATCAAGTTTCGTCATTCGAGTAAGAATACAACTATCACTATATTTATAAATGTACATATAATATTTGTCTTTCCATTTCATGTAATCTGTTGATGTGGCGCAAGAAACTCGAGAAAAGCCTTTTTCTCATGCACGTGTCCATCAAGAGATGGAATAGAGATATACGTACTCAAGATGACACTATCGTCAATTCTGCAAATGAGACGATATCCATTGTGCGATCAGTCAACAAAAATCAAGTTATTGCCTTTGAGTTTATAAATCAGTATCTCCTTCTAGACGAAAATGTATTGTAAATCAAAAATTTCATCGCATTTCAATTAAATGCAATTTGCTGTTAATCTGTTTTTGATTGTTTTTGTCCTTAGGAAAGCATATTAAAATACTTTTATTCCATCAAGGTGAAACTGTCTGACTGACGTCTTAATAAATAACTTTTACTATTTGATTATTGAATATCAAGTAGGTTCAATGTTTTAGATATTCTTTACTGTTCCTTTTTGTAGTCTTATTGATTAAAACAGTAAGAAGATATTAAACATGAACGAATAGCAAGTCCATCGATGTTCTGAATGGAATTTAATCTTTTCTTTCTGTGATACAGATCAGATAAAGTATTTATTTAGGGCTTCATTTAAACTAACTTCAAACCGGTATTTTCCATCCATTGAGCTGAAGTAAAAACATTTGTTTAGCATATTTATTTCACACTTTAATTCAGCGTAGCGATTTCTAATTGACTCCACTGCCAATTTGTACACTCAGCTGATAACACATTAACTGACTACGAATTTATCCTATGATGTTTATGTAAATTCGAAAGTCTACTATGGGATTTTCCGGAAATAATAATAGAAAATATATAAATGTTGTTTAAATTAGTCACAAGAAAACAATTTGTATTTTTGTCAATTTTCCCATCAATTTGTGCAGTCAAAAGTAAATAAAATCATGTTGACTAGATATTTAAAAAAAGGCACGGAAGAAGGCAAACGGTTGTTTCCGATGGTGTCGTTGCATTAAGAAACATTAATCCGACAGAAATGAGGTTTGTGTTGTTTCTAATAAATGTTAGGATTAGGGTTGCAAGACTGCATTTATTGATATCTCCGAAGCAGAAATAAGTGGCAAGTAAGGAGTTCACTGAAGACAGAATCTGGCTGTTTTCATGGTGGCAAACATTGGGCTTTTGTTTATTTACACAGGAGCAATATGATATTCTGGAACAAATGATGGAAATGATTCTGAAATCATGTTCAAATTGTATTAAGGCACTAATTTTGCCATTTAAATAATGGAAGCCACATTGTACTTGCAAAATTTGAATTTAATTGATGAACAGTTTGTACTATGAAGAGTATAAGGAGTAAGTACTATTTATTCATTAAATCGTCCAAACCTGGGCGATTTTGAGAGTCTTACTCGATAACTTCAATGTAAAGCCAAGGATCAACCTATTTTGATTTTGCGAAACCACAAATGGTGGCTATTATTTGTTTTCCCTGAAAGTTGTTATGGTTGAAAAAAGCAATTTATATCTAGGTGTGACCTATATGTGGCCAAAAACAGTCTTTGGGCTTTGCAAACAGCTGGTCTCTAAATAATCATTTGTATTTATCAAATTTGATTTGCTTAAACATTTAAGTTCCACGAGACAATGACTATGGATTCTCCACTCAACTTCAAGTTGACGCATTTTGTCTTACCAAAAATGAATTCACTTCTTGCAAAGCAACCAAGGCTTCTACATTATTCTTACGGACCTGTTTAACTGCTGCTAGGCCACTTCGGTTGGCCCTGTTATCTCGCGTCTTCAAGCTCAGGCTAGTCTCGCTGTTTCTCGTAATTGCTTCACCATTTCATTTTGATCACCACCACGTCGTGTCATGTCTATCTTCAGATGACCCTGTAACCTCTCTACGTTTTTCCCGAGTATGTTTGAATCAAGGCTATTTTGCTAAAATGAGTAAGTTAACACGGAAGCCTATCTATCTAAATTTGCAAAGTGGTGTCACTTCCATTCCGTGGCCTCCAAATATCGGTCTATTTTGCACACGTTGTTGTGGAAATACTAAATATAACCCACAGAATGGGGAAGGAGTAATTAGTTTCCACCCAGTGATCACTAAATAAATGAATGCGATTTTTGGATATAAGGACACGGCGCCATCTTTTAAGATGATACTGAAGAACCAATAAATACGGCTAGAAGTGTTCAAGAAGTTGAGCATCCCATCTGCCAATCAACACCGTCCACAAAACTCAACGTTATTGAGCATTTTTGCAGAATTTAGAGATTCAAGTGAGAAGACGATATCCGTCGCCGCCTCCATCGCCACTAAGGGAATGGGTGAGGATTGTGAACTGAGAAATAGGTTAAGAATCCTTGGAACTAACAATTCATATATCGTATATATCAATGCCTCGGAATATCGACACCGTGATTGCGGCTAAGGGTTAAAATCTAAACACTATTCAACCATATTTGACTGTTTTCCAAGGTGTTTTTCACTATTTTGTCCATGTCCCGTGGAAGGATTTTGTGACATAAAGCCTTCACTGATTTCGAAAAGTTGCCATTATCTATGATAAAAAATTTCTACTATATTAGACATCAAGTATGTATTTTAGTCTCGAATATTGTTCCGGAAGAATAATCCACGACATCCCCTATGGCTTATTTCATGGGGGTAAAGTAAATGGGTTCTGACCCAGTGACACATTTCGATAATAAACTTAAATACACCTTCAGTGGCTTCGCCATAACAAATTTAAACAAAGGCCCCGATAATTCTAAATTGTAGATGTTTTAGAAAGTCCCTGAACATGCAAAATGTGCGTTAAGAGCAGGGTTAATTTAAATCATTGATAGGCCACTGAGCCGTGCAGTTTCGAGGTTCAAACAAAGCCTTCGTTGATTGCAGTTGTCTAACACTTTAAACGGACCGATAACTACTGTGGCTCATAATAAAGACAAGACTAATCGAAATTTTGAAAAAAATAGAATAAAAATCGTTTACAAATTATTTTACCTTTCGAAATCATTGCAAACAATAAAGTTCAGTTTCATACCATTTGTAAAAATTAGTAAAATTTGCCAGGCATTCTTTGACTTTCTTTGGATGTTTAAGCTATAGAAAAAATATAAATATCGATGGAAATGCTGCGACCCAAACAACATAGAGAATTAGATCCTAGTGATGAACACAACAATATTGGAAGAGTCGTTAGAAAAATTAGCTTAAAACAAAAGTGAATTATCAGAGGCCAAAGTTTTGATTTAACTGAGGAACTAAATATATGAAAAGTCAAAAAACGATTGTTCATCTAACGATTTTGACGAATTTACGCACCTCAGTCTGTCATCTAATAAGCAAATATACTTATTAGGAAACAGATGTATGCAACAGCAATCAAAAGTCATTGGAAAAAACTGAACCAGCCGAATTTTATTAAGATTAAATTAAACGCGAACAACATTTTGTTGTAAAAATCAAATTAACTGGTGCAATTCTGCAAAAAGCACACAGAAGGAATAGCACACACTCCAGCAGAGTAGGAGCTCGTTTCTTTAAAGCAAAGGTTAGTCTTCTTTCAGAGTATACACGGCATTAAAGCGCAGGTTCTCCAAACGAATCACAATATTCATATTGCTCAATGTTCGACTTAAGTGCTATAGGTGAAAAAATCATGCTCATTTAATGACTTGAAACTTGGGAGGAAATCACATGAAGGCCAAGAAACTCACATGTAGTATATACTCGTGCAATTCGATTACGCTAATAGATGTTCACAAATGATTGGAATTCATCATTTTCTGGTTAGTGTGCAAGAAAATATTTATTCCCGCAAGAAATGCTTTCAAAAGCATTTGCGATTTCACTGTTTGCGAAAGCATTAACCTGTTTTAGTGATGGCGTATTATAGGCTACAAAGAAATACATTTTTTATCAATGTGCATTAGTAATGATGTGCTAAGGACGTTTTCGGACTGGATATCCCAACCACTAAGCCCTGAATTGTGATAGGAAGCAGAGCGGTAGAAAACATTCTCTATATGTTGAGAATGAACCTGCTGAACTTACGCCTGCTTATATAGACAATTTACGAGAATTTGTGTATTGCATAGTGTGGTTGCTGTTGCTTCCGATGCAGGAGTGATTCCAATAAGAAGTTTGTTAATTTGCAAGAAAATAAAAGTAAATTTATTTATAATATGTGAGTTGAATAGTTCTGCCCGAAATACAGTAAGGAAACATGTAACCATTTCTTGCTTACTTCTCTTCAAAAGGACTTTTAATATTCCGAGAAAGCCCTCAGCACGGGTGTACCATGTAGCAAGCGGGGAGTAAAATAATGGGATTCTTAGAAGTTGCAGGAGGGTTTCTTTCAAAAACGCAATTTGTAGGTAATTCACTTGGCTACTAAAGTTCAGCACTGAATTCGGCTTTCATGAAATTCGTGCAGAGTGAAAGTCGTCTATAGCAAATCTTCCCGTTTGGACTGTTGATTTTAATCTGATCTTGTCACAATAGCAAAATTCATAAGGTTTTGCTTTTGCTTTGTGACTTCATTAACAAAAATATTAATTGCGTAATTGCAAAAAGGCCTCTTTTGAAAGTGGATATGTGTTGCATCTCATGGCGATGGTGCCATTTTAATTGTAACGAAACGCTAGATTTATCTTGCACCATGCAGAACTCAGATATTTTACTTCAAATACAATTGCAACAGTAGATTTACTCATTTGATTATTATGCTTTGCTTGATTTCCTAGTTTGTTTCAATTTGTTGCTTTAAGAACATCAAAAAAATTCGTTATGAAGAGCAATGCAACATTTGTAAAGGATTTTTCGAAAAACAAATTAAATGTTTGATATCAGTGACCTAAGGTGCAAAATATTGTACAATGATGGACCATCACCAACATTAAAATAAATTCAATAAAAAATCATATATTGCTAATAACTTGTAAAATTATAAACACGATGGATCTTACTAATCTGCATTAAACTCTTCGTTTTCAGGATACTCCGTTTCTCATTGCTCTGCAAAGTAAGAAACACTGGTCGCATTCCGTTGTCAATACAAAACGGGAAATCTCGCATTTAATATTCCTTGAACATTAACAAGCCCTAATATAGCCGGTGTATATAGTCGATTTCAACAGGGTATCATTAATTGCACTGATGGATAAACCGTTCAAAATTTAAATATTACCTGCTAAAATTCACTCAAGTACACGAAAAAGGAGGCGACTAGTTGAAAATATCTTATAAAAGTTTCTGTGTTACGTTTGTGAATATTTTGCGCAGTACGTTTCACTGAATTTATCGCACACAAGTTTAATGCAGATTAGAAGATTGTAATTATGCAAAATTACTCGACATAATAGATAACAAGATCATTTGATCGTGTTTCTACCACTAAAATAAAGCAGTTCATTCCAGTTTCATTAATTTTATTAAAATTATATAGAAAATCACATGATTATTGAGAGCAGAGTTGTTTAGAAAGCCCTAAGATATGTCTTTTGGCCACAAATAAGTCATTCCTGGCTATAACGTGCATTTTTACCAAAAACCTTTCGGGGAGAATCGATAATGTCCACAAATCGGTGATTTTTGTGAAATCAATATAGGTTGATTCTTGGCTTTACATTAACGTTATCGAATGAGACTCTCAAAATCGCCCAGGTTTGGACGATTTAATGAATAAATAGTGCACCCGATGCGCTACTTACTCCTAATACACTTCATAGTACAAACTGTTCAACAATTAAATTCAACTTTTATTATTTAAATGGCGACTTTGGTGGTTTACTACAATTCAAACATGATTTCAGAATCATTTTCATCATTTGTTCCAGAATATCATACTGCTCCTATGTAAATAAACAAAAACCCAATGTTTGCCACCATGAAAAACAACCAGATTCTGTCATCAGTGAACTCCTTACTAGCCACTTATTTCTTCGTCGGAGCATAAAGTTGAACAACAATTTCAATCCTACCTCAAGGAATGTAGTTTCCACGTTCTTGGTTGCTTTCAGGGTTGCCACTGCCATTCCAACTAGGTACAAATGACCAATACGCAGTTCCCTGAAGCCATAATTTAATGTGCATCTATCTTGTAATATAAATTTATGACATTTCCACTACTTTTTTAGATTTGAATGGTTATTCTAACCAAAACCACTACATAACACAACTCTCTTAGGAATTATCCAAGCTTCTACCAATTTCTTTCGTCTTTCCATTCCTCCCAAACGGATCTGATAAATCAGTCGCGAACACTTTTGGCAAGTTGTAAGTCCTTCCGTAAAAGTAGGACTAGTGATCGTTTGAGTGTTTGAGTAATTCTCATTCGGTTAATCAGATTTGTCTGGTGCAGTTTGATTTGAGAAGCCACTAGTAGCTCATCCGGATGCCTGGTGGAAACCCTTTGGAATTCTGATGAACGCTATTTGAGAGGGTTTGTTAAAAACCAATTTTGTGAAATTGGGTGTCTGCCGTTTGATTGGATGATCTGAATGTCCACATCCTGCAAGGAAGGCAAATGAGGTCAAATCGTACAAATTATTCCATTTTTGAATAAATCCACATTTGTAAAGCATTTCTTACAGTGAAGTGCCCTTCGCCTTGATTTGCATTAAACTATGAAACTCCATGCTAAATCCATACTCTAATATTTTGATCATAAATATAACAGCCCTTCATTCAAAATGGCAAATATTTTGACTGACTGCCATTGCGAATGGGACAAATGGTGATAATTCAAGGCAATCTCCTGTTGGTTGTTGACATCTCACAGCCCAATATCCAGTGGATTTGAAATGAATTGATATCAAATAAATTCTTTTATAAAAGAAGCATTACTTACATCTAAGAGTCCCTTTCCTGGATTGGCATTAACTTGTGTTCCTTGAAGAACGATCAGTCTGTGACTCTCCTGATTATAAATTGTTACCTGCTTTCTGAGACAATCATCTAGAACAAAAACACTGTAGTTATTAAAGTAAATGATTTTATATTAGCTGTTAACTTACTGCGGATCAGTATGCACCGGATTTGAAATGACCTGATGACAACAAATACACCACGGATTGGACTTGTGCTTATGAATTGGAATACTTTTCTAAAATTAAAATAATTTTCCCTAATTACTTATCTAAAGTGGTGAAAACCACTATTAAACTAAATCGTGGAAACATATCGCGGCAATGCAGCAGGAAATTCATATGATAAGTGAGGTATCAAATATCCAAAATGAAATAGCTGAGAAGCACTACAATGCACGTTGGCTGTACTAACAGTATGTATTTTGGTCATCGTTTAGCTAAAAACTAAATCGATGTATACGTATATGCGTATTTATAGGAGTAAACAACTTGGCACTCCTATTGACTAAAATCCGGTAGTCCAAAAAACTTTCTTTCTAATGAATTGTTGTCTTGTCATGTGTTGCAAATGTGAGCCTGATGCGTCCTACGTTGGCGCGTTTCCAAATCAGTCATAGGTGCACCAAAGTGTCTAACAATTAAGCAATGAATGCGACAAAACATAAAAGTGGAATCCTCATTTTCTACTCGAAGGAAAATGTGTAAATACAGTTTAAAAGCGTTCGGTCGTCTACCGGGCACGCAACCCAACTGAATGTTTGGGTGTCGGTTATTTAACGATGATAACGACCGTTTCTCCAATTTCCGGCTTTGAGCTCTTTCTTAAAGCTGACATCCACCACATTTGCAATTTGAATACAGTCATATTCTTGGATTCCAGCAAACTTCAAAGTGGTGTTCAGCTGGTAGAGAAATTGATGGAAGTCAGTAGAGGTCCTTGATGTACTATTTGCTTACCGAAGTGGAGACAAGACAACAAAGATAAGATTTCTTCCTGTGTTTTGTCGTGATAAAAGACGAATTGTAGGAGGGAGAATTGAAAACATGGTCTGCCGACGGTGTCCGTCTGATTATGAGAAGAGTTCTCCCAATCGATTGCGTCAAACTCTTTTATTGCCGATGGCTGTTCAACTTAGTTTTGGTGAGTATCCACCTCTGTTTAGGCTAAAGTAAAAAGGTAAACATTGCGAGAGAGCATTTTTCTTTGAGAAGCCAACTTTCTATAAAAATGTAAGAATCGAGCACCTTGTCGCCATAGCCGCACTGTTTATTTCGAAGTTGTAGACGATTTCAGTTAAATCTAAATTGTAAAGCAATCATGGAAACCACTCTTATTAGATGACAAGAATTGGGAGGCTTTCCATTGATCCATTGCTAGCACTAATAGTGCAAGTTTCCAAAGTCAACCAACAGAGAACACTCTCGACCCAAGGAGACTGCATTTCGTTACGTTCGGTTTTTCAATATCCTGCTGGAATTCTAGAATGTCTCCCTCCAAAAAATAGATCACTGTCTATTTGTTACATTTTTATAGTGAGATGAGACCTCAAAGAAACATTCTTCTATACAATGGTGAGTGGAAATCACTAAATCTTCATCTCTATATCATTTCTAAGTGTTCATAATGGATAGATTTTAATAAATTAATAGCCATCTATGATGAAAACGTGAATCATTTTTTTCCTAAAACGGGAATGCTCGACATGGAAGAGGAAGCCACACGAGCCCATTTTGGCATCATCCGAAATAAGTGCTCAGCAGAGAACGAAAAAGGGGTGTATAGTGTGACGAAACCTCTTTGTGTTCACTTATAGCTGCAAAACTTTGCCTCTTTTCACAGCCATGGTGCACTGAATGAGAGGGCAACTCGATTTTGGAGATCACCATGATGGCTTAGTCATCACGTAAAACGAAATTGCTCTGGAGGATGGGATTTTGGCCTGTGGATATTTGCACGAAACAGGTACATAATGGTCAAAGAAGATCATGGCGTTTCAATATAGCAAGTGACTTTAATAGAGTTATGATTGGTTTCATTTTTTCTTACACAATGTCGAAATTTTAAAGGTTAATCCGATTAGCAAAAGGCAACAGCTCACTTAGTTTAAAACGTATTTATTAAGCTAGCCGGACGTAGTGATTCCTTGTCCCAATACAGGTCTATTTTGAGCATCGGTTTAATTTACGCTTTGAATATTTGTCAAATACTCAAAAAGGAGACTGCGAGCAAACTGCACCCCATAATTAACCCAATCGAATCATTCAAGTAGTTTGATGATTTTCTTCACAATTAGTTTTAATAATACCAGCTTTTATTTTCTAGGTACACATATAATTCGTTTTTCATGAACACTACAAACTTGACTACTAAGCTGTGAATAGATAAATCGCCATTGTATATTCGATTATTTCAGCCTACTAACCGAGAAAGTAACGTGCGGTATTCTTGGACGTTCAACGATGGCGGCTCGAGTATGAATTCAAGAACGACCAGCTTCGGATTTCGAAACGCTCCAAAAATTAGCCAAGCGTTTCGAACTTTGAAAAAACGAGGTCAATAACTGGTTGGCAAATCAAGGGACGCCACAGAGGCAGATAATATATAATTACTCTACCTGTGATTGCTAATGAGAAAATTGTTCTTCTAAACAATCTATGCGGCTGATTTTCTAATGGGGTCAGGGATAATTTCTCCTTGAACAAATATGGCGCTGCCGAAACGTATTTGAGCAATCCGATACGTCATTTCTAGTAGCTCCTGTAGAACATGGTATGATATCGGTATACTTATCGTCCTGATTCTATTGGCTGCACTATATTCACTAATAATTGGTTAAAAATAGGCACCAAAGTAACGCAGCTGTATTATTTTATGTTTGGCAATTTGTTCACATTTCAATATTGCTGAGTTGAGAAGTGTTCTGTGAGAAAATCCGCGTCTTGAGTCAACTCAATGATGAGGTAACTATGAGACTACAGAAAGTAACATTTAAATACTAAAGTAAAAATCCAAAATGGGCCAAATCACGAAAAAGCATTCAGAGTGAAAAAAATAGTTGATGTGATACAGGCTTAAAATTCAATGCTACAATCCAGATGAGGCATTGCTCATGGATTATTCAGTACGTGTTTTGACCGTCGATCGTTAATAACCTGTGTTGCTATGCTGAAAAAATAATTTTCATAAAAAGCCGCTACATCATTGACATCTTAACGTAAATAGGTTATCAAATCTGTTATATTTAAGAGACTATCATAAAGAGGAGCATTGAGATTTAAGGACACCTTGTGCATATAGTCAATATTCGTCCGAGAATTGTTAAAGAATGCCTCCTTACGATGATTTCAGGCCTCTTTCTATGCTTTCTGTTTTATATTATACAAATCGGATGATTTTAGACCATTTTAGACGATGATTTCGCAAAGACATTAAGGTGGCCTCTTCCTGATTTCTACACATTGTGTATGTTTTTTCTCCAGCTAAAATGAAATAAGTTGATATACCTATGAAATCTATATTTCTATTTATTTGAATTTTTAGAAACTTAATGCACAGCCTTCTTTTGATAAAAGCTATATTTTAATGCTCAGGTACGTGGATGGATTATTTTAAAACTGATTTTCCTTAGGATATAAATAGGAAGTTTAAAACCCCTTGTTCGACTTCCTCATAGGTATGGATTTAAACTCACTATCACCTAAGATGTAATCATCTTCATAATATCCTTAGTGGGATTATGTCAATTATGCGACTCAATTCGTATAACAACCAGCTATTGTGACTTCTGCGAAGCGCTTTAAAAAGAAATTAGGAAATGTTATGCTTCGATCAATAAAATAACATAAAGAACACTTTTTTGTGTTCAATCTGAAAAGGAATTCTTGTGTAAATTTTTACTAGACTTAAATAGATTAAAATTATTTACCTCACGTGTAATAACCTAATGCAATATCATGCAAAAACAAGCTCCTTTTATTCAAGAGTTTGCTTTGTCTTTTGCAGCGTTTCTTTATGAAATGAATTCCATACAGAAAAATTAAGTCGAGTTTTTTAGTGCAAACGCCTTTCGCAGTGGAAACCTTCGATTCAATATAAGGAACAATGAACATGCACTTGAATGAGTTATTAAATAAAATGAGCTGAAAAAATAGCAAGAATATATCCTGAACTGAAGGATCGAAACAAATTTATGGTAGTTTTCAACCAGTGAAACTGATTCAAATGATATGCTATTTATCTTCAATGCACAATATTTCCTATAGTGCAAGAAGTCTTAAATACTAGAAAACAACTTTTTGTTAGTGTCAAAATAGGAAAAAATCTAACAAAAATTCGTTGGTGGCTTTTAGATGCTTAGAGCATTCAGATATTAAATAGATCATCGGCATGCACCAACAAATTTTAACTACTACTTCAAAAACTTTTTTTGAAATTTTTTAATAAACGAGGACGAATGTGAACGAAAATGACAGCAGATTAAGAGAATAATTCAAGTTTTATTTTTCCTTGCTACTTTTAAATCTATTTTGAAACGTATTTATGATGTAACGACAATATTGTTGAATTATTCAAATATGAATGACTGATTATCCTTTTTTGATCAAATCATTTTCCTAGAGTCAGCATTTATCACGACTAAATTGAGTGAAATAACCGCCCAGTTTAAGGCGTTTATTCTTTACTAATTGTCATTTAACGTACAGAAATGCAATC
>JAUOZQ010000525.1:0-32923 GCA_030710315.1 Anomotaenia brevis
TAAAGCATATATTTTGTTGATCTTTCAATGGGCTTCCACTATTTTGTCCAACACCCCTACCTGTGGCTTTTGCCCACACTTTGCGAAACCTTTCAGCAAAAGCGCATCGTTAATTTAAAAGAATTCCCCTAGGCACATGAATAATCTTTCGCTTGTTTACTAAAATTGAACTAGGGTAAATCGTTATTGGAGGACAGTGGTGCTAATTTCTGTCTTCCATCATCCAGAAACCGATGTGGAACCACTTACTACACTTCTACAAGGACCGGCATCTCCTCGTGGAAGGCCCCTTGTCGAACCTGACGGAGTACGTGCTGAGTTGTCCCAAGCCCAGAGTGCCCTACAGCTACAAACCGGCCTCGCACGGTTTCCACCAACTGGCGGCGACTGTACAATCCACTCTCGAGTCCCGCGCTCCTTTCACTGCTCAACAAAACGCTAAAGTGCATGCTGAAGCCGTTGCCAGCGCCACCGCCACCGCCTCCGCCGCCGCCGCCGCTGTTGCAGTCTGCAGTCACAGCATTGCCGGTGGAAACAATGTGACTGCGACTGTGACAAATGGTGGTGGTGGAAATGCGGTGAGTTTCTTGCAAGGCATGGACGCCGCAGCCACCTCCTACTTCGACACTGGCACCGGCGGCGGTGGCGGTGGCGGTGGTGGCACTATGAATGGAGGTTCTATGGCTCACCACCAACCACCCACGAACCACGCTGCTACCGGGTGCGCCGTGGCTGCTGCCACTGCACTTCATCAGGGTGTTGCTTCCTCATGGCCTGAGCAGCATCAGCAGCAGCAGCCGCCACCGCAACAGGAGCAGCAAACACAGAGGATGTCTTCGTCCTTCCTCTACGACCCTGTTGGATATATTGGACCTACTAAGCAGCAGCAATTCGCATCTTCCACCGATTCGAGTAAGTATTGGAGAAGAAGTGATAGCAGTAGAGAATTTTGCAATAATGAAGATATAAAAATATGCCTGTTTAGGCATTTAAACAAGTCGTATTAAACCAAAAATTGCACTAATAATTGAGTTATTAACTAAAAGCAGCATTCGGTTACTTGTTTAGTTGTTCCAAATTTTGTGAAGAAAACCTATTGGATTACCGGATAAATGCGGCGAAAACCATTTTATCGACACAATTATTTTGAAAGTATTATCAAATTGTTCTGACTCTTACTTTACAAGTAAATGAAAGCGTAGTAGCGTAGAGAAGACAAGTTGACACAAGTAAGGAAAAATGCCCTTTAATAAGCAAATAGTCGGAGCTGCGTAAAGTGGTCTCTAACCCCCCGCGAGTGGATAAATTGGAGTAGATGGAGCAGTTGGAAGTATCGGTACCACTAGACATTCCTGCAGCCCGATTTACTGGGTCCTTTGCTCTTCTGTCTAGACATGTCTGTGCCTCTGGGATTGTTCTGCAACGGTGCCCACCAATCATTTCCATCAACCTATATCGGCGCCGGCGTTGGTGGCGTTGCCACGCGTGCCCCGTGGCACTACGCGTCACGACGCAATCCATTGGTAGGCAGTGAGAAGCCCGACGACTGTCCGTCCCAATTTTGCCAGACCTCCGGCGCCGCCAACAACTGGGGCACCTCCACCTCCGCCTCCAGCCTCCACCACAGCGAGACCATCGGATCTGGCCAGATGGGACTGTCTCAAGTAGGCTCCCCTTCCCCTTTTATTGATCCATTCTACTCAAGTGAAGAGAAGAGGGGACACCTAACAGCTGCAGGGGTTTTGGACACGTTGGAAACACCCAAGATTTGGTTCTCATCATAGTCTTTGAACAGCTTATAAACAATCAAAACGGGACATATAACTTCCTTATATAGCTGCTTTTCACTGCATTCGCAAAATGATTAAAACCTCACAGAAATGGAGCACCCCTTGGACTTTCAAAGATGCCAAATTGTTTGTGCTCCTGTGGCGGCAGGCGCTGGTGTAACCGAAATTGCCTTCTGTTCGCAAAAGTATTGATTTTCGTCCTGAGGGAAGCACAGGTCTGGCCGAAGGTCGTCGTAGTTGTTGGCTGAGAGAGAGCATTGACTGTAAATCGAATTGTTAGCCGCGAATATTGAGGAATCCTGGGTTGTTAAAGAACCGCTGGCGTCTTTCAAGATGACAATTCACCACCAATCTATAAAGGCAGAATTGCACGGGGAGGATTCTAACGAATTTGGCCATCTTACCTGGCCACCACCACAACCCCAAGAATTCAACTTCGTTAGTGCGGAGAATTCATGTTCGATATTAGAGCTTCATGTAAGAAGCTGATTTCTGCCGCCACGATTGTGTCTCAAGGAACTGGATGGCGAGGGGTGTTTTGACCGAGGAATGGGTGGCTGAAATTCCCTTGCAACCGAAAACTTGCACTTTGCATGAATCCTACTCTTGTTAAAACGCGGCTAACATATCTATCTCTGTGTGTGTAAATTACAGGATGCGTTTGTGCTGGATTTCGACGGAGGAGCTAGTCAGTCGGAGATGCTGTGGCAAGACTTCACATTCCAGGGTCCAGCGGTGGGCTACGCCCATCAAGGATGCTCTGGTGGTGGTGGTGGGTGGGACAATTTGGATGGTGGCGACCCCTCCCTCGGTGAGACCATCAACTGTTTCGGTGTTGCCAACGTGATTGGTGGCAGTGGTGGCAATGGTGGCGGTGGCGGTGGCAATGGAAACATGCTGAACAACCACCACCTCTCCCAAATCTGAGGCACCAGCCTCTACACCATCGTGCACCTAGACCCCCTCCCCTCTTGTTCCCTTCTCCCCAAATGACCTGACCTGATGTGTGTTCGTGTGCTTGTTCATAGTCTCCTCCTCCTCCTCCTCCTCCTCCTCCTCTCATTTTACCGCTGTAAGAGAGTGTGTGTCTGTGAAGATCATTATTCATTAGCAGATTGTGATTTTGTCTTTTCTGGGTAGATTTGACTCGACTTAGGCTGAAAATGTGGCAAGTTCTGCAGTGTGGATTTTTTTCAAATGGTGCAATTGGAATCGAGAGATGGTATTTTCCAGGAATCGCTAGATGACGAATAAAGCTGGAGAAATCACACCTTAGCAAATAGCTACCATATGTGGCTCTTGTGTGAAATTAGTCATTACATTATTACGGAGTAGTACCTTGCTGCCCCTGTCTGTTCAACTTTAATAATTTGAATCTGCTTCTTCTTCTTAAAAGCCAGACCCTATGTACCTTTGATAGAAGGCTTAGGGCACCTTGATCGCGCAACTATACCCATACCATTAGTTGGATTTCTGACTGACTTAATGAAAACGAATTTCATGGGTATGCTGTTGAATTCGGGACGTTCTGTTTTGCCGATCGAACTGAACACCATGGACCGACTCCGGCAACTGCTTGCTGTACTGCCTATTGGTCTTAATGACTGAGCTTCAGCTGCCAACGGTTAGAATTTATTACAGTCCTTCTCATCTTCGTATCTATGCATATTTCCTACGAAGCCTAAATTCAAAAAAAATGTTGCGCATAGTTTCGACCGAACGCGAAATGGGGATTTTAGAGAAGGTGTTTCGACTCTCACTGTCTAATAGATGGGCCTTTCTAGCACTGGCTAAGCTATTAGCGTCGCGCGCCCTGGTCGATAACGATTAGCTCCACATGAAGTATCATCGGCCAACAATGTTATGAGGATTGCATTGCGGGACTTGTGTAAGCCTTGGAAAAGGCATGTCAAAATGGCTTAAAAGTCAGAAAATATATATGCGTTTATTTTGAGATGCGGAAAATATATTTATACGATACCAGTGACATTTTTTCAAAAATTGTGATTTAATTTTTCGCAGACTGCTTTTGGAATTTGTTTCACCACGTTGGTGCGTAAAGACACGATTACGATTCTCATTTTCCACAATGGTTCAGATTAAAATGGATTAAAAGATGGAAGGAATTTTAGAATAATAGAGGGAGATAGAACGGTAGTTAGATGCAACGTGCTTGATTTTCATGCGCCAAAATGCTCCGAATACCAAAGGAAAATAGGAGGTTTCTCTATTAAAAAACTAGGTATGCTATATAAAAAATAGGAAAAAATGTTTAGAAACTATAACGTGATTAATAATCCTGTCAATAAGACGTTACCCTAACGGATGTGATAAGCAGTTAAGTGGATTTCAGAAGGATGAGGATCTCCAAAACCACTACTAAACCATGGGAATAACACCAATCCGTGTCGAAACCGGCATTAACGCCCCGGGATGCATCGCTGCTCTTTTGTAATTTTTGGCCAGACCAAAGTCCCTATCCTCATCGTCGGCTCAACTTGACTTCAGCCACCAAGAGCCGACAAACTTCTCTCATAGAGCCTGGTCTACCAAGTCAATCAATCAACCAACTTCTCCGTCGTCAGTCTATGTTGGGGTTAAGCCCCATGTTTTTATGCCACACAAAAGAACTTGTGTGCGTTGTTAACAGTAGCATTTCTGGTCAACGTTCTTGTTCCTACCCTTTTAATAAACACACATCGTCACACGCTATTAATAGGCGGTGGGATGCACGTGATATCGCTTCTTCTGGTAGTTTACTACCTAGAAGAGAATCTAAGCGTAGCCTTTCTCTTTTATTCTATATAGCTTTATTTAGCAAATGAGACCTAGTGAAGCCTATTAGGCGTTGACACATAAAAGAAGCTTGAAGAACTGTATCAATCTTCGGGCTTTAACCGAGGCTCAGTACCGGAGCCCTCCTTCACACCACAGGTTCGGCGCCGAGACGCAACAGTGCTGATTTCACCCATATGCTTGCCGTTTGCCAAGCTATACATATGCTTTAAGTAGCAATGGTCCACTACGCCCCACCGACTTAGCCATTTCCTAGGACATATTGGACAGTTAAAGCATGTGCACATGCTTTCCCCGTGACAGACAAGGCATTGCCTGGGTGCCTGCCTACTCTCCGCAATAATTACCAACATCTGGGTTTCAGGCGCAGAGGCAGCCCCGCCTATCTCGGCCATCTTGGACCCTGAGTGACACTGCTCCATATGTCGAGGAAGCCAACCCTTATGACGGTAATACATATTACATTATTCCTCAGGGCAGGCACCGGCAACATTTGGATTCGACTCAACTCACCAGGCGCCACGTCTTGTGCGCAACCCGCGCATGTCTGTTCATTTCTTATGAATGTGTTATGAATGTATTTAATGGGTTGGTGTTTTCAGATCAAATTGATAACTTCTTGAGGTATTAAAAAGAATCAAGTTACACAAGTAAGACACTCTAAGCGTAATCACGTCTTCATTCCTCTCCAAGAAATGTTTCCAAAACCCTTCAATTCACATTTATTTATACATGCGATTATTCATTATATTGTATAAAATGGAAATATTTTTCTATTAATTCGTCCTATTTACTTTTGCCTTCCATAGGCCGATACAATCGTGGAATGATGAACAAGTATTAATTCACCTGTTTACCGAAAATTCTGCAAATTTGTTGTACACTTTTTCTCATTGTACAGTTTTAATATGCCTTTGTTATAAATGTGCCAAGTTGTCATGTGTACTGAACTCTTACCTGCCGCCAATTCAGCTGTCCCATACAGGATGATAGGGAGTTCCGTTCCATGAGTAAGAAGGGACGAAGACAGCTTGTATGCTTCCTAATGTGAGTTTGCATGATGCATTCGTCAATGTCTGGGTCAACAATAATAAGAGTCAATGCACGCAGTGGACAGTTGAGGAATGCACTTGTGCATACTGTTAAACAGTGCGCTGAGGCTGTCAGGCCACCTCAGACCCTAGTCCTGGGTGACCTGAGAGCCTCGTCTAGCATTTCGCACACCCGGACGTAATTGAGTGAACGAGTTTCCGCTACTCTGCAGGCCACAACTAATCGTGTGCATGGACATGGCAACGTGTAGACAAAGTTGCCCAGGTGTTTCCAACAGACACTCGAGTACTGATGTCTTCTTCTTCTTCCTTTGGTATTGAGATTGCTCATCTAACATGAAAAGGCATTTATATATGTGGAATGGGGAAAATAATGTCAGCGTCATACAAGGAGCCATGTCAAAGCGGAAGGGCGTTGACAGAACCCGCAAGTCACCGGTCACACGACTCACAATCGGCCGACTCACTCCCATGTCGACTAACTGGACCTCCTAGCCCTTCAGGAAATCCTCATCCGGCGGCATCCTCGCTTCCACCAGCCACGTGCACTTGTTCTGGACGGGAGCTAGTGAATCAGCTGCCATCAGCCCACCACCCCTGGCGCCAAGTTAGACGGTGAGTCGGATGGACTTCTGCTTGAGCAGCCAGTGGCTCATCCTAGGGCTGTAGTCCACCAAGAGATGGCCGAGGACCAGCAGATCAATAAAGTTGGAAGGGAGAGAGGTAGATGAGGCTCGTGAGCTTGGAGACAGTGGAAATGGCGGAAAGCCACCGACCCACAGGCGATTGGTGGAGGAGCTGCTGCTATTGCTACTGCTAGTGCCTTTCTAGGACCACATTTGTATTATCGTCTTAATCGTAAAGGGAAAATCGGTGGTCTGTAGTTTCCAGTGGTCATGTCCTCAGTTGGTTCCCATGTTGGGTATAAGCTTCTTTTCCAAAACTAAATCCAGCTATTTTCGAAAGCTGCCGATCTGTGTACACTACAGGTTGCAGGACTGTGGTAACTTATGGAAGAGCAGAGTACGTTTATTCTAAATGCTCCCTTTACAATTACTTTATACAAAACTGCAATTTTGCCTTAAGTGGCGGCTGGATGTGATTCGCTTATTGAAGAGTTCGTGCTTACTCTTATAAATGTGGTAAAATGGTAGTCTAAACGTAGGTTTGAATTATGCACTTCTAGCATACATAGGATTAAAAAAGACAACGAATTTAATTGGTATTTTATAGGCTACTTGGGCCCACCAAATATTGCTAAATCTGATTACCCGGACGTTGGATGACCGAAAGCGAGTATTACTGTTTATTCACAAACTGCCTATTTATGATAAGCAGATTTTTACTTCATCAACTGGTTATGTGGAAAAAAACAAATAAAAATGTTTTAATAATCAGTCGCGTAGATTCAAGAGAAAAAAGACATCTAAAATCTACACTATTTAAGTGGTATATAGCCTATATAGGAGAACCGACAGAAAAATTGCATCAATTTTTTATTCACGGGTTGTTTCGATATCATTTTAAAGTTAAAGGCGACTTCTTTAACATGTTTAAAAGAGGGTTCTTCTGATGGTAAATGTGATGATGTCAGTTTGTATTTTTTGATAAACCATTTTAGATGCCATAAATCGTACTGCTCAACTGTACTAGTGATTTGGCTTTGGGATTGCTAATAATGGTTACACCTTAAAAAATCAGCCATATATATTTCTATCTATTGTGGTAAATGCAGCCAAAACCCTCCAGGGTGTGGATTCATACAAATTACCAATTGTTGGTTTTGATAGCAAAACACCCTCACCAGTTCTTTTAGAGACGATGGCTGTGGCGAAATTCGGCATCTTACTTAATTCTCTAAAATCATTGACCACGATTGCTTAATATCGAAATGGAGTTCTGGGGATTTAGGTGACTAGATAAAGTGCTCAACTTGACTGGAATGTGCCTTGTTTCATTCTTTAACAATTCTGGCTGTATGGATGGGTGCTGAATTATTATCTTAAAAAGTGGCTACGTTCCCCTCCGGGAACCACAATTCTTAGAGTATCAAAGGATGAACTGGTAACCTATAATTCCTAAATAGTCGCTACCGTTCATTAGTATTTCATTCAGTTTCATTGGCGAGGTAGCGGTTTTTCCGATTGAAGAAACACCCCCTCCACAGGTAACATTTGAAGGGTTTCAGGCCTGAAGAAGATAGTTTAGACAAGAATCCTCATTAGATGAAATACGGGACATCCGACACATCACAAACATCGTCCCTACAACTAAAGATCGCAAACGTTAGGAGAGTGTTGTTTCAGTAGCGCGACCAGTAAGTAAAATAGACTTTGCAACCCGATTTGGTAACGCTATGGGGCCGTTTGATGTCATTAGCAGATTTACATGTATTGGATTTAGGGTGCTCTGTGACCGTCGTCATTCGCGTAGTCGATGGTATTTGTGTGGCTTGGGAATTTATATCATTCACTAGCAGTGTTATTCTTTCTTTGAGCTGCTCTTCCAAATATGGTGGTTCCAAAAGGTTGGTGCTGACTAAGTTTGCTTTACCGTCTCGGTCGATGGTGAATGTCTTCTCCGTCCTTTTCAAAACCTTGAAGGGACCGTCGCAAGGAGGACGAAGAGGGCTTTTAACCTCATCATGCCTCACAAAACGTGGGATTGCCTTCGCAGCTTTGGGTCCCCCTATGTCGAGACGGTGAAGCTGGCACTTCCGGACGCGTCTGGTATTTAAGGTTAAAGCACAATAACTGGATCCCAATTTAGATGCACATGAATTGATTGAATAATAACATCAATATGGGATTAAGAGTCCAATCAAAATTATTTAGGGTTCTTGAGGTTCCAGCAATAACCGAAAAATAATTAAAAGGTGACTCTGGAAATACCGATTAAAAAGGATTGAAATAAATGCCTTGCTCAATTTCATTTGGAATAAAGGGAATGAGAGTAATTTTTAAGGCACTCACAGAATCTGTTATGTTCTTAGTGATCTAAAAAGCCTTAATCAAAGTTTGATTCTGGTATTTGAGTTGAGCCCTACTTACTGCGACATTCAAAGTATTTTACTAATCACTTACCAAATAATCTACATCTATTGAGCTCTCTTTGCCGTTTACATACACAGCAATCGGTTTTATTTAAAGGCTCAGCACGTCATGAATGAATACGTGTTCAGCTGTAGAAGATAAAAATTCCGAATAAGATATGGCTGCATTTTTAAACAACACTTTAATATTACTTTGATGCATCAAATACTGTTCTAAATGTAAAAATTTGGTTTCGAAAGGCACAGTGATTTACGTTAACAACATTGTTGCCTAAATTCTGCTTTGTCGGTTTTTTGCATGAGAGCATTGTTGATTCCCCAACAGTTACAATTTCACTGCTTCATCATCCTGCTCTAAGGAAACCAAAATTCTGCCTCTTATGTATATTCCATGCATTTCTATTTATTTAGGCTATTCCCATTTCTTGATTTTAATCTGAATTATAAGACATTAAGACTTAAAGGGTCTTCTATCTTGGTTATATTTTTAATGAGAAGATTTTAATTTATTTTTTCCTCAAAAGAATATCAAGTTTATTTCACATGCACAGGATTACAACGCTTTATTTTAAGACATGTTTAATTTGATTGTTTTGATTGCACAATCGTCTAAATCCATCCACTACTTCAGTACTAAAGACCGAGATTTCAACTCCGGGTAATGTTTTTTTCATATTGTAAAAGCTCAGTAATAAAAATTTAAGAAAATGGGAAATATTTCGAATCTAATGCTGCTCATTGGGGTTCTTAGCCATAAGATCTACTGACAGAGACTTGAATGTTAAAATGGTACAATTTTCTGAGTGAACCTCCCGCGGCACATAATCCCATGCTTGCGTTCCCCCTTCCGTTGGGGTAACGTGTTATTGACAGGACTATTAGCCACGTAATAGTTCCTAAACAGTTTTTTCATAATTTCTTGAATAGCACGCTTAGTTTTAAAATAGAGAAGGCTCTAATCTTCGTTTGGTATTGTGAACATTTTAGCACGGGAAAGTCAAGCACACTACATCTAACAAGCGTTCTACCTCTTTATTATTCTGAAATTTCCTCCAATTTGAAGTTATTTCCTGTTGTTACTTCAGCGTAGTCAGTCATAGCTATGTATAAATTCCATCGAAATTAAACTTATCAGAAGCCAAATTCATTGAGGTAAAATCGTATTCTTCAAATGCTGGATAGCGGGAACTATGTGAATTGCAAATTAACAATTACAAATTCAAAATTTGAAAAAAATAGCTCATAACCATTTATTTGTGATATAAACATTTCATAATGGTCCAAATGACAGTAAATACTCACGACATTTTTCTCAAACACACCGCAAATTAACTTTCTCCGTTTCTTGATGAAAAACCGCCTAATCACTGATGTTGGTTTTGTTAATCCGACAGGTAAATGAAAAAACACACGTGATAGCAAGAATTTCAAATATCCATCTAGTGTGAGTAAATACCTCTGTGAAAGAAAGTTAAAGCTACTAAATTAGGAGCATCTTGCACAATTGTAACGAAAGTGGGCTGATGTTTACTATTATTTAGATGCAAGATTATTTCAAAACATTGCTGTAATGTAGGAGAATTGGAATGCGCTCAGTGCAGAGAGTTACTGGCAGCAGACTTGGCGTCGTAGTTAGCAAGATGCACATATTTCTCTCTTTTAAATTATTTAACCGATAATTCTGAAAAACCTTGTTATTTCAAAAAATGTGTTTATCTTTCAGGAGACCATGTTATTGATTCTGCACAGCTTATTTGTTAAATTGGTGTATAAAATCCTCGAGATCTGTATTTATGGAAGCATGTTGAACATTAAATTAAAAAACTTAATTGTTGAAATGCTTAATCGGTTTATACCAGTTCACCCTATAATTATATATATATGAAAATAAATTATTATATTGATCCAGCCAATGCTTGATGATGCAGGGATCGGAGAAAATAGTAAAAACATCATTTGTGTATGCCTACCAATCCTTAAACAAATTACAAATAATGAATACTGACATTTTTTCTCACAACTTTCTGTCAATAGAAGTACCTCTTTAAAATGCCTGATTTTTTTAAATTGTTGGTCCTCGTAGAGCAGGCCTTTGATAAACAAACTGCTCGAAAGCTTGGCGTTTCAAGAGATACTGCCTCAACAGTAATTAGTACCGCCTTTAAAAAAATGGAAAGCCTCGTCCTCAAGAAAGCATAAATGTAGCCTAAAGTCGAAGTTACTAGCTAATAGAAAACATAAACTTTAAATTGATTTCTATGAGGATCGTACCAGCTCAATAGAAACGTAGAAAACCAGTTTTTTCCATGAAAAAGTGTTCGTCCAGACCGATTCAAAGCGTTTAGGGTGGTGGAGTAGAAGCCTCCAGTAGAAATTGATACTCTGACGTCTGGATGGCGAACGTGCACTTAAAGACGGCCAAGAGAGTCATTAACTTTAGTGTATTCTTTTCGCCAAACCGCAGAAAAGACTGGAAGGGGTGACCTGAGGTGATGATTTGGTTTGCTGTTTCTTGAAAATCTGCCGTCGGGCCACTTAAGTTTATCGTGCCTCACAAAAGCGTGTGTAAACGATTGAAGCCTCGGGTCGACGGATGTCGAGATGTTGAGCAATCGAGAGGACTCTGCTGGATTATAGCTCAGGAATTATTGGATCTTGTCAACTATATTGCCGACAGGTTCTACAGCTTTCAAAGATGGGGGTCGCGATGATGCACCGTAAACAAGTTCAAAAGATATTTTGAGGCTTTCTTCAATGCTGCAGGAATGCCTAGAAGAACCATTTGTAAATTCTGATACCAAACTCTTGGGTTCGGCGAACACCCGAGCAGCCTTTAAATGGCAATGAATGCACTCAATGGTGCCTTTGAAGGCGGGGTGATATGCTGTTGTGTGGATCCATTTTGCACAAAAGAATTTGCATATTTTTAATAAAAACGGATGTTTCAAATTGATGTCTGCCGCCCGTAGCAATTGTTTCAGGGTAGCCGTACAGCGCCACCCGACGGTGAAATTGATGTGACGTCCTTCGCGGGAATTGCTTCCGGCCATCGGAAATAACAGCTGATGCATATCAGGAGATAACAGTGACCTTCGGAGGGATGCACGATGGACGTGTCGGAAACGAGCGTTTAGGCAGGCATAAGTTCAAAGTGGAGCGTTTGTTTGTCGTATTGCTTACACACGCTGGCAGTAGAGACAGGCTTTCGCATAGTTGTAGACATCGATGATTATGAGCCACAAGAAAAGGGAGCTAACCAGCTCGACAGTGGCTCTAACGCAGGAATGCGATGCTCCTTGAGGCCGTCAAGACTTGCCGGCGCATGCCACTCGGGAATAAAGGTCTTGGCTTGCCAGTGGATACATCGCTTTCGGACCAGTCAGATCGATCCTAATCCCAGGCTATACGCTGCATGCTGATACCGCTTCCTGAGATGATAGAATTCACTGCGGCACGAGAGAGCGCCGGCGACAGGATTCTTACACCCTTTCAAATACTGGAAATAGGAATTGACCTGTGAGATGTAGTTGAGGTGGGAAATTGCTCTGGGATTGTACGTGTTAAAGGGAGCCTTGAGGGCATAAAGCAGATGTATACCGTGAATTCTTGCGAGTCCAACAAGTGACGCCAGAAGTTCACGACTGAAGTGTTATAGCGCGTCTGACTGAGTTTAGCTTCCTGGAGAAAAACGAAAGAGGCTGTCAAGAATGAGTGCACTGAATGAGTGCAGCACCAACTTCATGGTTAGAAGCGTCAGTCATCAGAACAAGTTTCTTTGGAAACTGTTTCTAGGGCTTCGACCGCCATCGCAAAACCATTCTTTAGTAAATGCTGGTTTGACTCTTCGATCAATTATGTCACATTTGCAGTGGTGTTTACCTTGTAAAATGTCCCCTCCTGAGCGGTGGAGTGAACTTCTGAACTCATGAAATTGTGAATCAATCACATAGGTGACCCATTCGATGAGTCATCTAACAATCTGAGAAATTGCACTTATTTGCCTGAATAGATGCACTTTAAAATGACCTACGCACGTGTGGGTAAGCAAAGGCACCATTAGGTGTTTTGAGTGGTGTCATGTTGTTTGGATGTACGCTGTTAGACTTGAAGTTGCCGTTTCTGTTTCTTTCATTGAGTTCTCTGACTTCTTTGAAGCAAATGTCGAGAAGGACAAAGCGTCACGTATGCAACAACATACTTAAGTCATCTGCTAAACGAATTAGTTTTGAAGGAGCACTGCCATCACTACCATTGTCAGCTTCCAGTTTTCTGGCTCCATATCTCGATAGTGATTTCGATTATGATTCAAGGAAAGGAGCTGACGAAGAACGTGTCAATTCGCGTGTTTGGTACACTGCAACAAACTCATCTCTTACTATTCCACAGCCCTCAGCTCGCGATGAGTTCAGCGCCAGAGATTTGTCTCTTAGCCCTGACTACCAATATTTTCATTGAAGCATTCGGTCATCTCTCCAAACACTCTGAGGACACCTCAGTTGGCATCACAGAGCCGATTTAATGCCCTGTGCACCTTCAGGAGTACCAAATCAATTATTATTCTCTCACTCTGCTGCGGTTTCTATGCGTCTGTGCACTAGTGAGATAATAAGTTTTCTGCGACGTCTATGAAAAAAATCAATAATGGCACTGATGGCATCACATTCCTGAGTTTCTTTCATGGAACACTCACTGCTTCTCCACTGGTTCAAGGTTAAGACACGGGCACGATCCCATTTAGATTGTCTTCTAACCTCCAAACGCCATATTCATCGTCTGAATACCGTCTTTTCAAGTGAAATACTTCTCTCACTATCGATGTACTAGGAAAATCAGGCCTGAGACGATAATTGTTGTGGCTTTTATAAATACGGTCACCTGCAAACAGAGTCGCCAAATATCGACTGCAAATAGATGACTGGTTAGTCCAGAACTTAACAGCCTTCCATAATTCCACACTATAAGGAGAGTCATTCAATGTACGAAGATTCTCACCAAAACATATCAGCTTTTCTAGATTGGATGACAAGCCTCGATCCCGTAAATGAACATTCATGCAGCAAACTAGAAATAAATTGAATGCATTGGTCATCAGGATGACAAACAAGATCCAGGGTGAATAAAGGCAATCGAAAATCGGCTGACCGAATTAATAATTCATAGAAAATACCCGCTCGCAATTAATTGCCTGTGTTTGCAGTGTTAATGCAGAATTTAAGTTTCAAAGTCAGCAAAGCAGTTCAAACCAAGATTTAAATTATTAGATTTACTTCTACAATCAAAAACTTTTTATTGTTGTTTCTTACATACACTCTTTATGGATCCTTTGCATCCAATAAGTTTAGTCATCATTTCGAATAAACAAGACAAATGGTCAAATGCTTTGTTGAATAGATGATACAATCCCCTGATTATAATAAGGTTCAATTTCCTTCAGCTAGGATTGCAAAGCTCCCAAATAATAGCATTGGCAACGAAATAAATGGTGGTCTTCAGAAGTACCAAGGTCGACACAATAATATAAAAGAGAATGAATTTTCTCCCACCTGAGGTCTTCTACGATCTTGCCTGACGCAATTGTTTATGCGAGTGGCCGCCCAGCACTGTCCTGATAAAACCTCGCCCCTTTTCGATAAGGTAGAGTCGGCATTTTTACCTCAAAGCTTGCTTTGAATACCCTAATTGCTTGCAGCATAATTAAACGTTAATAATTTTTTGATTATTTAACAACGATGAGTAATGCTCGACACTTTGGCGATGCCGCCAGTTTAAACGTAGAACAGCCTACGTACCCATGATGGCTTGAACAAAGCTAACATGCTAATTTCTCAACCGATATTGCAGACTAGGCTTCTTCAACTACTTATCACCAAACTTAACTAGTTCGGTTTTCATCTTCATCGGAGGTGAGAGGGGTAAATCTCCTCTTCTGAATTTCGAAATTCATCTTCTACAATTACCTTTAATTCACAGAGCGTTTAGAGGATCACCTGATACAAAGGGTTCGTTTAAAATGACTCCTTAAATTTGAATAAAGATGCCCACATCTATCCTTAGCAGCTTTTAGATGATTAGTTACAAAGCCATTAGAATTTAAATTTTCTTTTAAAATTTAATGGATTTTCGGTTAACTGTAATTAATTTCAACTATAATGGCTGCATGTGGGACTTTGCAATTTAAGACATTAGGTCATTACAAAGTAACTTGAAGGGACTCCTTCGAAGCGCTTTAAGTCCGTTTGAGAAGAGAATATTCCCTACGGCCTTTAATGTTTCGGCTTTGTCAAGAAGCTTCATTACGTGAGTCCAAAGAATTAATCTCACATGACTATTTCCTTTTCTGTGTAAATCTAGTCTCCTTTTGCACACCCAGTCCTCGTAAAGTATGAGATTGATAGGGTGAAACATTTCATATTCTTGCCTCTGTGAACGCTGTTTACGTTAAACGTATTTGCCATGATCATAATTTGAGCCTTACAAGTAATGTTCTCCCATAGTCGATTTACGGAAAAATTAGGTCTAGGACGCAAGTTTTGTTGGTTGTATATATGCATAACCAAATATACACACAAATATTGATTGCAAATCGAGGCTTCTTCCCTTGATTAGATGAGGAGTCTCGATCCAGCAAGTCAGCTTTTAGGCTGCAAACTATGGGCTAATTGGATTCATTGGTCAACATGATGAACAACAGGATTCAGGGTAAATGAGGCAATCGTAAATTGGCTAGCCATGTTAATGATTCGTGGAGAATACCCGCAAGCAACTAAGATATTGCGTGGAGTAATTGCTAATGAAGAGTTAGATTTTCTAAGCCAGCAAAGCTATTTCACCCCAAGTTTAACTTCCGACTTCTTCATTTGATTCAAATTGCTAGATTTGCTGCAACAATCAGATATTTATTATTGATTCTGTACCTAACTCATGATAGATCCCTATCTTTCCACCCAATAATCTTAATCATAAATTTAATCAAATAAAACTAGTGTGTAAATGCGTCATTTGATTAATGATTCGACCACATACGTACTTTCCTTGATTATGCATAACTTCCTTCCTAATTAGTAGCTTCATTATGTTGAGATAATTTCGATTCAAATAGCTCACAAATATAAATTTAAGCAGATTTCTGCTCCTTTTCTAAAGCTCTTTCCTCTCTAAATGCTTTTGTAGATAACGAAATAAATGGGAGTCAGAAGGAGCAAGGTCGTGAGAATAATGTGGATGGGGAAGAATTTTCTACAAAGTAGGTTCTACGACTTTGTGTGGGGCGATTCTTGCTGTGCGCAGTAGTGCTGCATTGACGTTATAAAACTCCATCCCTTTTCGATTCCACAGAGCTGGTATATTTTCTCCTCAAGGCTTTGTTCAAACGGTCAAATTGCTGGCAGTATAGTTGAACATTATATTTTCTTAATTATAAAGTGCCAATTCAAAATCGTTTATTCCTTGGTGATCCCAGCAGATCAAACAAAGAACAGCTTACACACGCATGAAGTTCTTTCTCAACTTAAGCCTAACTCTTTGGTAGTGAATATGCAATTAGCAATTGGTCACTAGTTTATCCAAAAATGGAAAGAGGAATTGATGAGAATAGGGAAAAGAGCAGAAGTCAAAACTAGATTTAAGTAATTTTTTACACTATTCATGAATATGATGATGAATAGTAAGGTTTGTACAAGACCAAAGTGCCAAATTCTCAACAGATAATGCAGGAAAGGCTTCAGTCAACACTTATCATCAAACTCAACTGGAAGTGATTTAGTTCTGCCTTTATTCTTGACAAGGATTGAAAGGGATAAACCTCAATTTCCGAATTTTCCAAATCAGTTTCCACGATCATCCCTAATTCGCATAGGACTTAGGCGATCACCCGATAAAACGTGTTTGACTCTGAATAAATCCATTGACAACTCTTGTTGGTGTTTATGACGTGGTTCGTAATAAAACTGTAAGGATTTCAATATTGTTTCAAAATTAATAGACTTTGGGCTTTTTTGTGAATTTCAACCAAAAATGACTGATTTGTGATTTCGTTATTTTGAAGGAAATTGAGGCATTGCAAAGAAAATTGAGGATATCACTTTGGCGCGCTTACGAAACTTCGATGATAGAAAGATCTCCTATTGCTTTTCTTGCTTTGACTTTTTCTAGAAGCCTCATGACAAGAGTGCAAAATCTTTATTCCTCATGCACGTTTCCTTTTCCGTGCAATTCTAGTCTGCTTTTCCACAACTAGCCTCAATTGGCCTCGCAGTAATGCCAAGCTCACGGGCTTCATCAAACTCTTCCCCTCCAAATCCATCAGCCTGCTGATGCTCGGCCAAACCTTGGTGGACTACAGCCCTTGTATGCGTCAAGTGCACGTGGCTGATGCAATTAAGGATGCAGGCGGATGAGACCCTTCCGAAGGACTTGGAGGCCCAGTTAGTCGACGTGGATTGTGAGTCGTGTGGCCGGTGACCTGCGGGCTGTGCCAACGTTCTTCCTCTTTGACATGGCTTCTTGTGGGACTCTGGCGCTAGGAGAAAGCAGGCGGTAGTCACTACCTCAGACGATGATTGTAATTTTCCCCCACCATGCAGTGATGTGTGGTTCGCATGAGAACTGCTTTTGTAAAATGTGTGTGGACTAGTTGTACCTTCCAAACAGCATGCTGTGATATGTGCGTGAATATTTTTAATGTGTCTATATTCAGGTCCCAATGTTACATCCTCCCCTACACCCCTGTAAACAAAAACTTGTTTGAGGGAGCTGTTCTTGTTACCATGACCTCTTAAGTATTTCATGCTGGAAAGGATTGTGTACTGATAACCAAAATCTGGATGATAAACACAACCCAGTATGGTTTCTGGAAGGTTGCAGGGCAATTAGTGACCCTGGTGGGAAGAAAAGTCGTATGTCCAACTTGTCGAAAATATTTCACTCTTGGAAATCAGTGGATAAAGATCCGACTTTACTGAGTGTCTTCATACCGATTTTTGTAAATTAAATTAGTACTAAATGATTGTAAATGTAATTTTAACTCTGCCCGAATGTTTACTGGGAGGAAATGCTACTTCTAGTCTAAGATAGAGTCGAGTTTGATGTTGTTCTGTTTTTTACCGTTGAGGAATTGGCAATTGTGGATGGCTCAAACAATACATCCCCTTATCAACCTAGTCCAAATATGTGGACAATTTCAAAGATTGAAAAATGGTTGTTTTCAGAATATTTGTCTAAAAGCTATCTCTGGTCTCGAGCTGACATGTATACAGGTCTTCATTCTCGCTTATAGACTATTTGTGACTGTTAAAAGTGAGGGAATGATCATTTATTGCGAATTTTAGGCATCGTAGACAATGTCTTGGTCAAAATGGACGAAGACCCAGTTTCCGCTGGTAATGAAACAATGGGAAAACGTTGTTACGTCTACCTGGTTGAATCACCAAGAAAAAATCTTTTTTGAATTTTTGCTTCCTAAAGCAGCAACAATACGAGGTACGACGGCTTTTTCTCTTTACTTTCTGCTTTTAGAACTCTTTACTTGTTTAATTAATCTATATAGGTAAAGAAGCAATGACAAGCTTTACTCTACCGTTCTATTCCTTTTTTGCAGTGTGTCAAACTTTTGCACAATGTTCAAACTAGTATCAAAATTGTCTGCTTTAATTGATGTCTACACTAACGCTCTTACTACTTATATTCAAATTGCAAAACTGGTGAACGACGCATCTCCCAGCGGAGATTAGATGCTATGTCCCCTCGGTGATCGGTCAGCCCTAACGCCTCTGAATCATTAACACCACGAGCCAGTTATCGGTTGCTTGCATTGACTTAAATTTCTGTTAATTAAATTGTTGGCGAAAGAATCCGATACAACTATATTTCAAACCCTGAATTCACATTCTCCTATTTTAACGTTCACTCGTACTTACTGAATTCTTCTCATCTCATTTGTGAATTAGTTTGCAGTAACCTTTGCTAATTGGCTGATTTGTTTTGACATGAGTTCGAAGGGTACGATTATTACTTAAATGAAGTCACAAATTCACAACGAAAGCTAGTTTTCCTATCTTACATTCAAAGTGATGGAAATCAGGCCGGAAACAGAAGATTCACCTAAAGGAGATTGGACTCAAGCCACTCAGGATTTCAGCTCAAATAAAGAAAATAAAGATAATAATGATGATTCGCAATCTCATGGAACTGAATCGGAAAAAACAGCCCCTAGTGAAGGTACGAACGTAGGACATTTTTAAGTTCTCAGACCACTCCATCTATTAATTTCGTTATTTGTGGTTTTTATTCATTGCTCATCAATACGTTGGTAGTGAGAAAAATCCAGTGCGAGATATGCGGAAAGGAATATAATTCCGTAGGTAATCTCCTCAGGCATATTAAAAGTGCCCATGGGGGTAAGTTACAACTGCAAATTTTCTTGTTTAGTCAAATCGGTTTTTAAGTTGCGCGATTTCATTTAAAAGCACTAAAATATCTTGCATAAACTGAGAACAAAAATAATTTTAGGTCAAAATTTCATAATTAATTGCTTACAACTAAGATAAAACTCAGTGTCCATATCTGTCTTCATCTAGATAGTTAGGTATTAGAATCCACGCATTTAAACTAGATGAATGTAGTTATAGACCCACGATACACCTCCACTCAATTAGTTAATCTCCATGGTCTTTATTTTCACCTTATAATATATGCTATTGAGTGGATGGACTTAAATGTACTTTACTCAAATTCACAGAAGTACCGCCGCACAGGTGTAAAGTGTGTGGAAAGTGCTTTCATCGAGCCGGAGTCCTTTCACAGCACGTAAAAGGGGTTCACGAAAGTAAGAATGTCAATAATAAACAAAAACTGCGTATATATGAAAATCGTAGACATAAGTTAGGTAAACTATTTATTTACGAATCAGCACCGACATTTTTATGCACTCATTTTATATTAATTTGCCAACTTTAAGTGTATGGACGATGTTTGTGATAACAGCGTGCTGTATTTTCTCTAAAATATCTAATGAATTTTCTTGTTTTTGCTGCCTTTTTCAGGGCTGAATCAATTTAAGTGTGACCTGTGCGGAGTGTGTTTCTCCTTTCGGAACAAGCTCAAAAGACACCGGGAGGAAGTTCATGAAAGTGAGCATTGCAATTAGAATGATGGTTCGAAAAACCATAAGCTAGTTTTCAGAGTTTAACGCGGTCGTCAGAGAAAATTATCAAGTTCAGGCATTTGAATATATTTGTGAAGATTATAAATTGAGCCATTAGGGTCAAAAAGTTCATTGCAAAATGATCGGATTACAATGAATTACAAAATAGCGTGACTTTTACTGTCCACTTTTGAATTTCATAAACATGAAATTTGAAGAGCAATGCTTTTGATATTTGCAGAAAAGAGGAAATTTCAATGTGACCAGTGCGGTCTAACGTTCACACGTAGATACCACCTTACAAGTCACGTCCATTTATTTCATACCGGTAAGCACGCATCGTAATCGAGATCTTCAGTTAGCATTCACTCTATGCTCTGTTTACACTCCATAACCCCATTAAAAATAAGCGAGTTCAATCAGCAAGCAGCGAAAAGAAACTTAACAAAAATAGATTTCTTGATTACTTTTTAGAAGAATAAAAACTGATATACTTTTAACTGGATATATTTTAACTCACGTTCCATAAAAATATTATTGGGTTGCAAAAGCTACTAGATGGTTGCAAGCTACATTTAAGGTAGCTTTTCAAATCATTTAGCATTTAACATTTTATTGGTGTTTAAGAGATGTGCAGTAAAATAAACGGTTTTAGAACAACCTCCTTACCGCATAAGCACTAAAAAATAAGCAATTTGCACAAGTAAGCAGGACATTCCTTCGATACACAGAACTCTGCTCTGTAAATGGCGATTTTGATAGATCGGCAAATATAAAGTGAATTTTATTAAATTGCAAGAGTAATATTAAGCATAGAAGACGTAACGATTGCTTTGAAATAATTATTTTTATTTATTTTGCCTTGCAGAAAAGGAGAACACTGAGGAAGCGGGACCCTGAAATATTCTCGATGTCCTGTAAATTGGTGCACCTAATAATGTTTTATTAAACATTAATTCTCGAGAAACTGCCTTCTTTGACTTGTTAATTATCTACGCACAAACCAGCTGTCTGGAATGAGATGAGGAGTACCTATCCAAGGCTATACTTGATAAGTTTTGTTTATTTATTTATTAATTAGTCTATGCCTGGGACATCAGGATTTTGGATAAAAACACGGAATATAAATAACAGTCTTTCATTGCTTAAATGCTTAACTTACTATACGATGCAATTGGGCTGTCTAGTAAACACAGATCCTAGGTTACTGAGAGTCCCCTCATATCATTCGATATGTCTCACGCTCTCATTGCGTTACAACATTCAATGGAATCACCAACTCTTTAAGCTAAAAGAACACTACCTCCATTGGCCAAAATCTTGACACATGCGGTCCCAATAAACAGTCTGGTAAAGGTACCTTCTCTTTTCTATTTGGCATTAAACTTCTCATCTTATGGTGTTTAGTTCCTCCATCATGGAGGGGAACCTCAGTGTAGTTCTCCGCCACAGTAGACAAAGAACACTGATGATTGTTCAGATATGCAATCGCAACTAATATATTTAAACAACCATCCGAAAATTATTATAATTACATATTCACAGAGTTTCACTTTTTCAATGTCAGAGCCTCATAGACATAGATCATAGAAGCCGGTCTTTATGGGCATGAATTGCTTGCTTTTTACAATATAAAAATTTGTGTCAATGTAAGAATTCGAACCAATTTTCAAGTTTTCCCTTATAAATATTGTGAAGAATCATCTTACTTATCGTAAGGGGAGTATATTTTTAGGTGATCCATTGCTCAAGTTCCAGCAAAGGTAAATAGATTTCTTGAAGACATTAGAAGTTCACTCAAACAGGATAAATATTAAGCCACAACAGCCTTAATTCTCTGAGATAAGATATATGAATGACTTATAGCCTAAGGACAATCATTACTATTCTGCACGAGCGTTACATTTTGAATATGTATGAACGTAAATGGTGAAATTTAAAAGGTCATTTTAAAGACTTTTAATTTAGAAATAGCCAGATAAGGGGTAACAAAAGCTGTTTTGCTTTCCTCCATAATGACAAACGCCTCGAGACCCAGAAATTAGAAGAAAATCGCCAGTTAAATCAATCTTTAGGCAAGGCACTTCATCCCGTTTTAACGCGAAATGGGAATTTGTTTTGCAAAATGATCGTTGTAAGCAAACGCTTCCTAAACTCCATTTGAGAAGTCTATTTTTCCGCATTTGAAAATGAAAGTGTAAATCGCTTTCGAAGTTGTCACGCGCAAAATAATTCAAGCCCATTCCCTTCTTTGCTTTTTAGTCATATAAATGAAATTTTTCAAAACACTATTGTTGTTTTATCTTTTAAATTATACAGGATTCAAAGAAAATCGCCTTCATCTTTACAAAGTTGATGAACGAATACTCGATTAATGGCATCAGTAAAAGTGAGCCTATTAACAATGTACATGGAAAACCTTATTAAGCAGACTCATTTTTTGGAGTAAAGGTAAAAACTGTAGAAATACTCATACACACTAAAACGCAAATTTTCGGTTTATCTCAGAAGTATTCATAACACGAGTATTCACAACGGCCGTCAAAATAGAGAGGTGAGTATAATAGCTTGAAATTACTGCACCTACAAATTTAGTAACTACCTTGCTGAATGAACATGGGGATTGAAATGCAGCAAATCCATGCAAAGGAAAGTGCCGATTTGGCTCAAGATCAATCATAAACATGAAATGTGTAAGCACTAGGGCAGATCTTCAAGATCTTGGCCGCAAAACTTAAAAGCACTAATTTTATAAGTGAATTCCTCACAATAAGTGGTAGAGCAAAATATTCTTTTCCATTGGGTTGATCGGGTTTTCACCAATATTATTTTATTTTCTTGTTTACCAGTGATAAAATAGTTAATTTTGATGTGAAGAGTTGATTGCTATTTAAACAAAGGTGGCAACTATCATTGTGGGTTAAATCAAGAATTTTCCAATTTTTCTCATGGATTCCATTGAATGTGCATCTGAGTACTATACGAACAATGTTAACGTTAATGTTTTTTGGCTATAGCATTCATTTTTGACATGATTGGTTGCTGCTAATCATTGCTTGATTGGATTAAATGCTATTTATACAGCACTGTTATTTCTAGCCCAATATAGCTTATTCCAAATGTGGTGAGGAGTTCCGTTCCGCTAGTAATAAGGAACGAAATCTGCTTGCAAGCATTTACTAGAAAAAGGTTATTATTTATCGAAATGTGGCTTTGCCTTATACATTTGTTAACGAGTGGACAACAATATAAGGGATCAATGCATGTAAATGGTAATTGAGGTGTTCATGCTACTACTACTACGCTACTAAAAAATTGAATAAGACCGTCAGTTCATCACGGATTCATTTTCAATTGAGAGCCTTGTCACACTGTCTATCAGGTAGCATTTCCTCACTTGACAGCGTGCATGCATCCCCACTTTCATCCACTCCGTAAGCAACAAAGATAGGTCGAGCATAATAATGGAAATGCATTGCAACAAACAGTAGAAAATGATGACATCATTGTGAACTAGTTCTTTTTGGCAATTTAGGGAGGATACTGCTTAATACGCTTCCAGTGGCAAACAAATCCTTTTTCCACCCCGGAAATGTACTATTTAATGGTGGTTTAAATGCCCAATAGGATATAAGAAGCAGATAGTCATCAGGAAAATTGGTTTCCTCATGCATTTTGTGACGGGGTTTTGGTGGCTTCCGGCTATGTAAATAACAGAAAGGATGAAAGAATTCCAAGCAACGGAAGTACTTACCCAATTAATTAAACATGACCGTCAAGCGCTCTATTGCGTTTTTATCTTCGAAAAGCTTACCTTAGACTTCTGGCGACTTTGTTTCAAGCGCCTGCTCCCAAACGTACTTCCCACAACTTGTAACACCAAAGTAGGCATTTCTCCGAGAAATCAAACGGTCCTCCATTGGCATATTAGCACAGGAGTGTCTTTAGAGCTCTATTGCATTCATGATATTTATGAATGGGTAAATCCATTGCATAATTTAATAGTGACTTCCTATCCATTTGAACAACACATTGGAAAGTAAGTAAAAATGCCTTACCCATACTTAATAGGAGACTATTCTCTGCATATGGTCGTCTTACCAGCTTATCAGAGAAAATCATAGTACTCTTTCATTTCGTAGTCACTATACTAAACGCTTAACGTACTTGAATATCCCAATGAAATCTACAGAAAAGTGAAATTAGCAAAGGGTTATTGCAGCATAGAATAACTTCACATTTTCTCATCGTGGCAATCAATTAAGTTGATAGTCGAGCAGCATAGTGGGGTTCTTCGAAAAATAACCATCGAATCCAGAGTAAAGGAAAGGAGGTTATTCCATAACTGAAGTATTTCTTTCGTGTAAAGAAGAATGACTTTGATATTTTTCATGATGACCTTCGATTATAGAAAGCTTAATCCCGAGTTAGAAGACAATGATTAAAATTTAAAACACAAGTAAATGAGAAATAAATAGCACTAAACAATTATAACTATGATGTAAGAAGTGACAGCATATTTCTTAAGAGTACAAAATATCTGAAAACTCACCTCAGTTCTCAGAGGATTGGTTTTAGCTGACTCAGGTACAAAGGAGTTACAAGAAATACTCTAACTTACAGTAGACAAATATGCAGTTACTGTTTCCCCAAATAGTGGAATTCTTAATTGAGAATTCCTTTACAGTCATCTTATTTTTATTTTCCTAAAGATGAATTTACATATCTCTAGACTTTGTTTTGGCAACTTTGTTGTGCTTAATTTAGTTATCCCCTTATTCATGACTGGTTTTCAGCCACCTCTGATTACTGGAAGGGTGGTTCTTCTTACTATGCACCTGTTATTTCTTTTCCATCAAAAGTGTAGATCACAAATTCCTTAAACACAGTATATTTAAATATTTGTTGTGCTGCTTGAAGGGAAAAAAATACACAGAGAACAATTTTTTTTCTAAAGTTCTTCTTTACAAATATTAAGATGGAATGTCTTTCCATTACTAATTTATAATAAATAATATAATTAATAGCCAAAATTACAGAATCGAATATCATATATCGTAGTTCATCATCATAGACTTTATAAGGCATTGTATTGCAGAATTCAACTTTAGTCATATCGGTTTATTAGAATTCAAAGAAAACTTTAGCACTGCCTTCAAGGCAGATCTATCACTGCCATGAATTTTAGAACATTAAAATGTAATAAGTGTCAGTTAATAACACTTATCGAGACGTTTTTAAAGCTTACCTTAACTAAAATAGAACGTGCAAGACGCCGCTTTAACCACTAATTATTTTAGGATTGCTCAACATAATGGCAGTAGACAGATCTACCGTACTCAGGAACTTCTAAAATAATTTATTTCTCTAAGATGACCTAATTTATTTTCTTTCGATTCCCTTTAATGCAGAAAAGGGGATAGAGAGAAGCTCAGATGGGTATGCTCAGGTTCTAACAAAGAAACCGTGAAGGAAAGATAGAAATTGTAACAATATATTTAATTGAAAATCTTTTATTTTAGCAAATATACATTTATACATACAAATCATGCTTGCTTGCTGTTTTGTGCTATTTTCTTGCTGACATAAACAAAATTTCTCAACCACAGCAAGTTCATCAAAGTTCATCAAATCAACCTTTATTTGTGGATTTCTAAAGTTCGGAGTAAATTCTGAGAAAAAAATGTTAAAATCTTGTTCAAATAGCCTCTATAATTCAAAACTAAAACACCCAAAACTTACACATTTTTATAACAGTTTCTCCTTTAGTTTATGACAAAAATTCTCAAAAAATACAAAAATGTATTTAAATAAGGATCCTATTTTAAATTCACATTTCATGATTCTTAGTATAACATCCATCTAATTTATTAATTTTCAATTATTTTGGATTTATTATTCAAAGAACTCACAAAAGACATTTTCACAATCGTGCTATTGCGGCACAAGACAGATCCTACTTTATTTCAAGTATTACGTTTTAACGATACTGAAATATTCAAGTAGTGAACAAGACTACCACTGTTGGTAGGGTATAAGGCACAATTCCAATCCATCAATGAAGCCATCACTATAGCAATGAAAGTTAAAGTGGCTTTTAGCTGGTTAAGATTAGCATTTCCAATGTCAACGTTATCCCTGTAATATTAGGCAATACGTGAATGTGGATTTTTTGACAAAATGAATTCCAAAATTTCTATCCTGCAGACAATCGGACGATTCTGTTTTGAATAAAGCGAAAAATACCAGACACATTATTTACGTGTTTTCTCTAAGAGGAGTGTTAAAACAAATCTTGCGCTTTGGCATGACATTGAGAAAAATCACCAGAAAAGGCCAAAGAGGCTCCAGCTCGACTTTCAGTCACCAATGACAAGACAAACTAACACTCCCAGCACAGCAGTTGGTAAGCATTCAAATTACCACAGCTTCTACTGACACTATTTAGGTGCATTTTTAAAAGCCTTATAGGCAATCTATGTTATCAAGTTGGTTTCTCGCGTGAGAGGAGAGGTATTAAGTGATACACCCTAATTTTTCTTGATGTGGTTAGGAGTCTTTGCTCCTGATGTAGATATCATGCATCGGTTATTTCGTTTGTTTCATGAATCTTGGAATTGGATCTCAATGTATAAGGGCTTTTAAAGATTAACTTACAAGTCTTAATAAGATGCCTTGAAATTGTAAATACTTTCTTCTGAATATTGATTAAATTTAACAAATTGGAGAAAAATAGAACAGTGTGTATGATTGAAATATAGACTTCGGATTCATTAAACAAGATCTCGGTATAGCAATCCAATATAAATGATATGTTGGCTTTTATGAAATCACATGTCCTAAAGATAACTCTTCTTTTGTGTCCTTTTTTGGTTATTTGCAAACTAAATGCAAGGGAAGTCTACAGCCGGGACAAAAATATTTAAAATTTTGCTTTGATTAAAACAAAGCAGAGGCTTATTTTAAGAGTATTAAAAAATCAGTTTCTTCCACCAAAACTCATAAAAATTAATGAAACAAAGAATGCGACGGTGAAGATCGTCCAGGAATTTCAATTCATCTTAGAAACACTAAATCACAGCATAAGTGGAGTAAATACACTTCATAAATAAACTAGTGTTATTGAGTTTATGCGGATATTTAACTAACTTGCTGGAAGAACATTTCTGCTCTAAAACTAATACCATTTGTGTTCCATTTTTAAAATTTGAAGATACTTTAAAGCTACTACAAATTCTTCTAGGAACTTTCTTAGGATAACAGTTAAGAAAACGTTGTTTTGATAACCCAAAAAACACAGAATTAATAAGGAAGTAGAGTCTTGAATTCAAAGAATTTGCTTTAGGACACGAAAAGGGATGTTGGTACAAGGAATGTTGAACACAAAGAATTTTCATCATTTAACATTATTCCCGATTTGTTGTTCATTGTCGGTGCCTTGGGCTGCAAACCAGCACTCTCTTGCGAGGTTATGCACGACCATGTAGGTGTGTCCAGCTATCAGGTCTGAGACATTTTTTCCTCCTTAGAAGTGTGTAAAGACTTTGAACACTGCAAATCATGTGCAGTAGAAACCACGTTGCAACACTACGAGGCCAAGGCCCTGGTGAATTTATACGTGAAAGCTGATCAAAGGCAAATTCGATTTGATGGCGATGCTACTGATTGTTCTATTCGATGCAAACGGCATGGTGAGCACTTTGAATGTCAAATTGTAATGACGAACTTGGTTATCAATGCCTATGGCAAACCGATGTCTGGCATGCGGTAAGTAGCATGGACATTTATTGGCACTTAGAGCTCCTAAGTTGCGGTCGGGAACACTGTTACAGTTTAATATCTTCGTTTTCCACAAATGCTGGAGATTAATTTAATATTGCAACGTTGAAGTAAAAAAACCTAGTTTGGAGTTTTGTGATTATTTTCTTTATGTTTGATCGGTTAGGCGGTCTGTTGTCGAAGTAAGTGATTACTTAAAAGCTGCCATCCTTATTCTAAACCACTATGCCATTTTAACCAAGACGCCGTTCCTGCTAATGGTAAACCTAAATAAACTTTTACAGTTTCGAGTTTCAAATAGCCCATTTTTTCATACAACTATGCGTTCAAATGTCTCGTTTATTCACCTCGCTCCACTCGGAACTAGGAAGTTTACGTCCATGAGGAGCGTGGGAAATTTCTCAATTTATCCTACCGTAGTATTTCTTGAGTTTTAACGGATTCAAATTACTGGACTCCTTTTGATCAACTCCAAAAAATTTTACTCTACCCTGTTCAGGGACCCGATTCGAAATCGCTAAAAAGGGATTTACTAGCCAAATTCCAGAATGCCGTCGATTCCATCGACTGCAAGGGTCCAAACATAAAGAATTACCTTGTATTTCGAGTTTCTTGTAATTTGTTCAATAATTATAATTTTAAGACGAATCTTTCTATTTTATAATTCTAAAATTTAAGTTATTTGATAAAGTGAAGAATTTCATTGCATCTTATTACAATTCAAGTTTCATGAATGTCATAAAAAAGATATGGACACGGAGTTTTATCTCAGGTGCAAGCAATTACTTTATGGAACATTGGCCTAACATGATTTGTGATCTCAAAATAAAGAGCGGTTTATACTTAGTATTCTAGTGATTTGAATGAAATTGAGAATTGGTTTATATGGACGGTTATTATGAGATGGTGGAGAGAACTTCGGTATTTATATGTCATGTCACATTTATCAAACGCAAATTTTTTTACTAATAAGCAATAAAATTTAACTATAAGGAAATTAGTAAATATAATGGTAAGAAAACTCGAAGTTGCCTCAAGTTCACACTTTCATCAACAGTTTTATTATACAATTATGTTCCAGGAGGCTGCGAATCATCGCCATCATCTATATTTCCTTCCTCTTTCAGGCCGAAGTTATGAGTGACTTGAGCCCGCTCTTGCGGCTAATCATCTGGTCGCGCTTGATTTTCATCACTGAGGAGGCGAGCTAAGAAAACTAGCTTTCGTTGTGAATTTTTGGCTTCATTTAACGAATAGTCGGTCTCTTCGAAATCATGTTAAAACCAATCATCTATTTTTTAATAGTTTTCGGGATACAAATCCGGAAATGAGATGAGAAGACTTGAGTAAGTGCATGTAAGCGTTAAATTCATAAAACGTAAATTCAGGGGTTAAAATATGGTTGACCTGGATTCATTGAAGAACATTTTTGTCAAGTGAATTGCACGGAAACCGATAATAGTTATTGAAGATTTAATTGCGGTAGGGCTTGGATGTTATTAAGGGTTGTACTTTAGACACAAATTACAGCACAAAACATCACTGTTTGATTCAATTGAGCAGGTCTTTATCTCATCAAAATCTGGTCAAAACGTTGCCCTTGCCACTGTTAGTGGAATTGGGCATAAATTGCTACTGTATTAGTTTGTGCAAAATGCGAGTGAATTAGTCTTTAACAACCCAACCAGAAGGAAAAAAGAGCCGCGCCATTAAGTTCTTCTATCGGAGGCTGTGTCCGAGGTCTTGCCCACTTAGGACGACGTCAATGCCGACGACGCTTTACACTGCGATAAAAGATCATCCAATTTCCTTCGGCAGTCACATCGACTACCCAAAATGGGCAAGAATGAAGAGAAGTTCAGATTTCTGCTAGAAATTTAAGAAAGTATCCAGGTTACCATTTTGAGGTGAATGTTCTTTAAGTTTTAGACTTCCAAAATATTTTGGATAGGACGATGAACAATTGTATTGTTTTAGCCAACCTCAATTACCAATTCTATGGCAACTAATAAAGCAGCGGAGGAGTAATCTCCACTTGAGCTGAATTTCGCAAACCATCTCTAATCAATCATGCATTCCTATTCGTAATCTTAAGGGATGTTTCTTACAGCATTTTAATCAAACACATTTCTTGGTCCGTGCAGATGCCTGAGAAGCTATCAACTTACTTTGCGAAACTCACTTCTAAGAAACCAGAATTTATTTTTTGAATCAGCATATTAGAAATGCATTCTTGGAATAGTTTGAGAAAAAACAAATACTACTTCATAATTGTACCATTTACATTAGCTTCTTGTTTCATTTGATGCATTTTATTTGAACATATTTACGATGAGGAGTTCCTTTCCGTGAGTGCGAAGAGACGAAATCTGCTTGTATGCTTTCAAATGCGAGTTTACCTGATTCATTCGCCATAAGCTGGACCATCGAGATTTATGGTCAGTTCGCGCAATCAATAATTGAGGAATTCACGCATGCACACTGCTAAACGATGCGTCAAGCTGCCAGGTCACCACAGACCCTGAGCCTGGGTGACCTGGGAGCGCTGTCTAGCAGGTCGCACGCCCGCACCTGGTTATCATCACTAATGCAGCAGTTTCTGCCCTGATATTTCCGCTTAATCGATTATTTTGAGATCCATTCTGAGCTTAAGCATAACCACTTCCACACCCTTCGCAATGCGTCATGAAAGCAGATTAGCTACCATGCCTCTCAGATATTTATTCACCTGTCTAGTCACTATCTTTGACAGAGTTCTTCTTAGATGATTGTTTTGATTCAAACTGTATCTCATCTATTTTTAATGGTTGAGGAATCGCCAATTGAGGCTAGCTCAAATAATACAATTGCTTATCAATCTATTTAAAAATTTGGAGAATTCTTAAACTTGAAAAATGGTAGCCTTAAGAAAAGTGTCCGAAATCTATCGCTTATCTCGAACTGACATCTGAACTTCTCTTCGTGCTCATCCATTTTGGATAGTCAATTTGAGACTGCCAAAGGAAAACTGATGATGTTTTTATCGCCAAGTAAAGCTCCTTTTATACCTCTTAAATGCAAACTCCCAAGTAAGGAAAACAAGCTCTCATATTCCAAGTTTCACTAAAATAAATCAACCTTTAGTTGATAGAAAATGGGAATTTCGCTAGTGTTCTATGGCTCTCCTTGCAAATATATATGGTAGGAAGTAAGATTAATTGATTGGGTTCATCCCAAACATACCGCGAATAGAATGTCGCTGTTGCAATCGTCGTTTATGAAAATAGAAATAGTTTAGCAAACTCAAAACTTTCAAGAATGCAATAGTAGTGAAACCACTCATCTCCTGGTACGGAAATTCAATAAGGCGAATGTACTATTAATGGGATCTTGTTAGATAAAGCTCAAGTAGCTAAATAGTAATTTACGTATGAATGAAAAGCATTTCAGAGACAACGTATATATGGTGTTTAAGAGGAAATTGCCACCCTCACCAAGAAAAGCGACTTTGAATTAAAATGAAATTAATTCTCAAATATGAATTCAATAGACGCAATACTAAACCACAAAATCCACCATTAGTATCCGACCAAGGAGGATCAAAAATGTGGATTTCACTCTTTCCTTGGTAGTAGGGGCCTCTTCAAAACTGCTCGAAATCTTTAGTCTTGTTAGACACTGGTACCACGATAAATAGGGCTCGTCTAGACTCAGAAGAATGTCAAAAATGCTGGCTGACAGCAATGTGTGGCTGAGTTTTTACACCTTCGACTTCATTAAGTGCCTACTTCATGGCAACGGCTGAAGCATTCCATTCACGAGGAGAAAAACTCGAGTTCTGATGCCATAGACCTCTAAACTAATTTCTGCGGACTTTCGAAGAAGTCGTTGTGCGAGAGCTATTCAATGAGCCATTGATAAGTTTCTTCTGACTATCAAAGCCTCGTAGTCACAGCCATTGGAACCTTGATCTTCGGTGTATTGTGATGGCCGTCGGGAAACATTACGATACAAGCTATGCTCTTCCAAGATGAATAGGGTTGTTTCCAGTGATCATACGTTCCCTTTGAATTATAAAGATGTGGTAGTTTATTAATGAACATAGTGTTCCAGACCACCTTTCGACATCTTGAAAAAAAATCAGCAATATATTGTAGACTTACAAAACCATGCATTTTAATCTGGCTTTATGGAATGAATTTGTTATGCTAATTAAGTATTCTTAATGTTGAAAAATGAATACAAATATGATCATTCTTTAAATGTATTTAAATGTGTTTCATATTATTTTATCTTGATCATTTCAAATCGCAGGCTAAGAGGTCAAGCAAATACATATTTCCAATCAAATATGAACAGCTCATATGTGAGAGTCCTTCATTAGATTGCATTGTGAATAACTTTGCTTTACCTTGCCCGTAAGATATCAGAAACATCATATTTGATGCGATCTCCAAGAAGTTGTTCATTAGCTTATACTTTTAATAGTTGAATGCATCTTTCGTTGAAATTAAGAATTGATTACGGTACAAAATAATGAAAATACCTTGAAAATTCAACAATTATTGTGACAATCACAGCCCCAATTCTCCGGGATAGCGGTTCATACAAATTGTGAATAGTTTCCAAAGGCATTTTAGCTCATTCTTTATTTTCAACCATCCGGTTCTTTTGGAGACGATGGTGGAGTAGGCAGAAATCAACTTCTTACTTGAAACTCTCAAATCAGCCATAAATACTCCTTAATGATAAGGTACAGTTGGTCTGGGAATTGTGGCTGAGATACGAGAAGATCAACTTCATTGGGATGTTTTCCCCATACCGCCATTTTTTAACGATTCTAGCAGTTATGTGAATAAAGCTGCATTATTATTTTGAAAGATGGCGTTCCCTCCGAAAGCAGCTCTTAAACAACCAAATGGTGATGAACTTTGATGCCAGAAATTCCTAAATATGCTCGGCTGTTAATTCTTCCATGAATGAGATAGTACCCCATATCATCGAAGTAGATCACATCCGCCATGTTTTGCGATTGGGAGAAGGCAGCCGTCTTGATCAAATACTTCTTTCGGCTGTCTCCAAAGGTACACTCAGTAGGTAATAGGGCAAACAAAGATCATTCGTCAGGAAAAATCACCTTTTCCCACCGCTCGAAGGTCCAATTCTAGAAGTTTCTATTTCACCATTCCAAACACTTTGAAATCGTTGTCGTCTTTCAAAGCCTAGGTTTTCCGATTGCAGCTTTTCCGTGGAATCTAGCTCCAGTGTGCAGCTCCCCACGACCGGTTTTTGTGGGAACTGGGTTCTGGAAGGTGTTGATTGAGGAACAAACATT
>JAUOZQ010000526.1:0-32828 GCA_030710315.1 Anomotaenia brevis
GTTGCTGATTTAGAGCTCAAACTGGCTAAGCTAAAAAGCCCCCGGAACCCTTCTTCAAATGATATTGTTGCTAGTGTAAGGTGCATGAAATCTCTCGTCATCCACGAAGCGCTTGCAAATGCTGAAAATTCTTATGATTTTGTGCATCCCACGACAGACTTGGAACCTTTACTGCACTCCAACATGCTCGACACCACCCGTAATATTATTTCTGAGTAATTGACATCTCAAGCAATCTCATTGCATTCATAATTTATTTGTAATAATAAATACACAAAACTCGCTAAACAACGTGCATACATGTGCTTGTGTAGAGGTAAGTTCACGTCTTCTTCCCAGAGTTTCGTCCACGACCATGCCGGACTGTTTTACGATCATACTCAAGACAAAGGATGGCATATCACTGGAGCATATCCATCTGAATAGCTTGGGTCCTCGAAGTACAGGGAATAATCATCGTGTGCCTGAAGGATTTTGATAGAAAAACATTTGCCATCCATTAAGCATGATTGTCCGTGACTAGCGAGATCGGAATTGCGTTTTAAACTGTAATCACCAACCTGGCTATCGAAGCACGAAATGGAGTAATACATATGCCAGTTGTGGGGAGGGGGCGTTTAAATGAACAATTCGCCATGGATCCGAGGTCCAGAGTCGCCGGAGCGCAATTGAAGGAAACTTCTTCCACTGTGCTCCTTACTAAGTGTCGTTCGGTAGCATAATAGGCGTTAATAATGGTGCACATCAGCTTATGCGACTGTATACCTAATAGGTAATATCATAAACGATTCTGCTGTGTAGAACTGTACTACAAGGAGGACTTACGTGATTGGGGTAAGTGTCGACTACGGCTCGAGGGAAACACGTTGTTTGAGGATATAGTACGAGGACCAACTGTCAACGAAGGATGGAGATTCAATAGCACATGGAGAAAGGAATTAGTTTTGACATCAGTTGTTGGCTCACTGTTCCTTTATGAAAAACTGCCTCCGGGTTAAGAACAGGGTTGCCTTCCCACTTTGGCAGGAGGGTTAGCTAGCTCATTGCATGCACGACTTGAGGCGTTTACGAGAGAATACCAGAATAGGAATAATAGTGAAATGGGTCAGATTAAATGCAGAAGCAACCAACAGTTCCTTGGAATCCACAGGCAAGCCAATACACGCACTCGCAATCGGGAAGTGATTTAGACGACCGACATTCGATTGAGATGATTAGGGTTAGTTGTGAGATAATTAGGGCTGAAAATCGTTTGAAATGTACATGACACCACAATACAGTATTAGAAATGAAAAGCCAAGGAAGAGGGACGATGACGTACACTGCCTTCCTCGGCATCGACTTCTTCAACCTCGAATTGCCGCTTGTCAGGATTGAAGGAGATTATCTTCGCCAGAATCCAGCTTTCGCTAGCCACAAATGCTTCATCGGGGCTTTCGAGATCTGGTACGAGGGCTGCCACATAGTCACCAGGAGCAGCCAAATCGCTATCTAGACTATTACTAGCTCCAAGAGTCCCACAAAGAGGAGGAGAAGGTCTACGCAACAAAACCTCAGTAGAATCAAACAATTTCAAATTCAAAGGAGGAGTTGAAATGGACGAACTATTCATCAACGTTGCCAGCCCACATTGGGATAGATTTTGCACTCTCCTGTAACAATGACACAAGAACCCCACGGCGCATATTTTTCGGACCTTTCGAGATTTCCATGGAAGAACGTAGATAGGTACGATATCCATGGAATTTACTTAATCTGTTCCCAACAGCCTTTATTTCGAGAATTTTGGCTTGGGCTTTGATCAGAATTCTAAAACTGCATTCATAGATTAATAAAACCGATACTTTTGAAATTCTTGCTTCCTTTAGCGCTTTCTGTTGCCCGCAGAGCATTTAGCCTTATGGCTTTTCGGGCTACTCCAGTCAACAGATTTAATATGTGAGGAACATTTCCGGTAGACGGTCTATAAGATGCACAAAAGAGATTACATACAAACGTCTGTTTCCTTACAAAGTTATGTAGGTTCCTTTATTTTCCAATAATTCTAACTCCATTTTACGGAGCAGTGTGCGGACCAGTCGCTATTTCCAATTTTCCAAACAGCCAATAGGGCGTTTGTAGGCCAAAAATGATTTAATAACAAATTTTGTAACGGAATTAACTTTTTCCATTTTATAGATTTTATAATAACAAAGGCATTAGGAATCCATTGGTTTAAACATTATAAATAATATTGACAGCGAAGATGATTCGTTTTGGAAATACATTCTATTATCTGTAGTATTTTTTATCTTTAAAGCTTCAATTTTCAAGGTGCAAGAAATTACCCCTCAACTAATTAACTGCGTGACCTAACTTGTCCTTGGGGGGGACAATTAGCTCGTGGATTTTCGTTGGTTTTCTGTTGGGTGAGCCGTCTATTTGCAGTCCTAACATAAGGCTAGTTTATGTCCTCGAATTTATATTTATGTCCTACAGTTTGGTACAAAATGTTCAAATTTTCATGTTTGTAGATGTGGCGTCTTTTTTCCATAATTAACAAACATGCTTGCCTCCCTAAATCAAACATCATTAGTTAAACTTGGGTTGAATACTGACTACCTGTAATGTTTCCACATACTAGGTTATGAAAGTAGTCAAGTTTGACGGCGAACTCCTTGCAAGAACGCTAAACGAGATTCCGAACATATCTGAGCTCCGCGGCGTTCAATGGCGTCGCTTTAGGGAGTTGAACAACATTCTAAAAGGTTTCAGAAGCCATGAAATGACAGTGCTTTGGGGTAAAATGGAAGTCGGTAAAACCACATTTGCATGTGACTTGGCCGAAAGGTGTCCGGACTCTGGGGAGTTTTGGAATACCTCTTACGAGGATGTCGCACACTGCTTTATCATTTTTCGGGGTAGGACAGAAGGTAAGCCTCATTAATTTTGCTGATAGGGGACCGCTCGAACCCCTCACTCTTGATCGCGTGGCCGCGTGGGCTTCTTTTTTCCAACAAGAGCTGCCAATGTAATTTCTCAACGTGCACGGCCGCCCATCGAAGAAGGATGTCTTTAATGTAAGTAGAGGTATTGAAACAACTGTGAAGTGCATGTGATGGTTCTTTAAACATGACTTCTTTGTAGGGATTCAGGCTGTGTATTTTTATAAAAATTATATGCTGTAGTAAGGTCGCTACCTCTGCGCTAATGCATGGCTCATAGCATTGGTTGGAAAAATCTAAGACCAGCAATGAGTGTAAGTAGAAAGCGCTCGTTTGCGAGTAGTAACCACTTGTAGATAGGCAAGGGTCAGTATTATCATGGTAAAGTACACTTCTATAATCTGATCGCAAGATATTGAAGTCAAGAATGAAAAAGTGGCCGAGTGGAAATCGAGGACTCTAGCACGTACCAATTGGAGGAGAATGTCTCGCCGTTTGGGGAACGACAAAAGGGCACACGGCGGTCCCAGCTAACCGCCTCCTCGGTAAGTTCGTCGTCGCCACCCCTGTCATCGTCTGCATTCCCCCACTTCCATCCTCCCATCCCGTCCACGTTTCTCTCTTTAGTTGGAGCGATTTTTCAAACAAAGCTTTGGTCAATATATATCAACATTCTTCTGGTTTTTCTGGGATTCACTTAGGATTATGAGTTGGATAAGGGGAGATTATTTCGGGAGCACTAGTATCTCATACGGCATGTGTGTATGAATAGTGTGAATTGTATCACATTCTTGATGCTTCAGTTTCCTGATGAGATTGAAAATTCCTGATTTGCGAGTAACGTAATTATGAAATGGAGACGAGTCTCGATATCATGTGATGGAATAATGCCAATGCTTATGAAGTCCAAGTCACTTTGCCTCTAATAAATTACTTCGGTTCCTATATTGATGGTACAGATAATGATCACTCAATTACTAGTAGTCCAAACAGGCACTTTCCCAAACAAGGCTAGTCAGAGCGAAGTTTCGAACCACCTTTGATTTCCTATAAACTAGGAAATCCCCAAGACTCTCATCCCAAACGATCTTGATAGAAAAGTGACACATTGTCCAGGCATTAACGAAATAGCTTCATTCTGCAAAGGGGACGCGGATCATAAGTACCAATTGGCCGTAGGCAGCTCTAAAGTATCGGTTAACCATGCTGAGACATGGGGTCTCTTCTATTATTTACAAGAAGTCTGTTTTATTATTTGCTTCAAATTGCACCGGAAATATGTACAAAAAACGTGCATTCACCCAGGTAGAAGGAAGGTCAATCCAGCTCCTCCGGTTCTTTGTTCAACGACCACAAACCGACCATTCAGTGCCTGCGATTTCGCTCGCGTTTGACAACCAACTTGGCTTTGTGCTGCTCTCGCAACATTTCGGTCAATGTGATCGTTTTTAAAAGACGTCCCATTCATATATTCATCGTAAGGAAGCCTATGGACGCCATTCGGCTTTTTGATGTAGAATAAGTCAGAGTTTTGTTGACCTATAGATGCACTAGACTAACAGAATGTTAGATAACAACAAACCCCACTTAATTGTCCTTAGGCGAGAGCAAGAGTATCAGATTAGGAAAGATATGTAAGCATTTATAAGGGCAATTTGTTTTCTGATGGAGGCAATCGATGTGTCTTAATTTCGATTCATCGAATAGACTGTCGACCATCGTCACCTGTGGAAATCGTAAATAGTTGAAATAGGCGATTAAATCCCATAGCCAACATGAGTTACCTTAACATGAGGAACATCCTCTTGAACGTCAGGCCATCCCGAAATTATTTCCACGATGGGGGAATTTCTGCATGTCGATTATGATAACCGAAACTCATGCCTTCATTTGAAAAGAAGTTCGTCGTCGAACTAGGTGACACCGGGACTAGACCCGATGAAATATTTTTCGGGTACCGTTTTAAATGATTTATGCAGAGACAAATCACCAACGTACACATTTCCGTTACAGACCCGGTCACGTATTAAATTGGAAAATATTTGCTTCAGAGAGTTTAATGGAACGTTTTGAGACAATATAAATAATCAAATGCGACGGTTTTGGGTGGCAAAGAGCCCCTTTAGATTAAAATACGGCCGGGCTGGTAATGTATACTTTACATAGTTGCTTCAACATACATACTTCAGTCTTGTAGGCATATCGGCTGATTTGCAAAGGGTTTTAAGACCAAGCCTGATTTGATAGGAAAATTCTATTGCGCATTAAACGGCCATTCAACTTCGCAACACCCAATCAGCTACCACTTCCAAGCCCGGGTATTTTAACAATTACTGATACAAGGTTCCCAGTAATGACTTGGGGGCCTCTTAAGCGAATACCGAAAAAGAACGGAACTTGCAAAGCGGACACTTGGTTATAAAAGTAGAACTAATCTATCCTTAACCTATCATGCCAACCCATAGATTTTTAACGAATGAAAGAAGTAAGCAAATGTGGCATATATTTGAAGATCCAAACATCACATTGCGTCGCCAGTCACAACTCCATCGGAGAAGTTTAAACAAGTCGGTGGTGAATCCAAATCCGCTCCGCTCGTTCTGCGTAAGAACGTTCGAAAAATGACCCGTCAATTCGACGTTTCTTTACCAGATGACGTTACTCGCACAGTCGGCGTCTCATCAACGAACGAGGTACGTAACCCGATCAGTTCGGTACCCGCGCAGAGAAGATAGTAAGGCCGAGATGCGCGTTAGAACAAGTATGTGTCTGTGTGTGTTTTAGGATGTGAGTATGAGGGTATAAATAGGCTACATCTGATTCCAACTAATCAGGAATCGCTCCGTAATTGGTTGATGGAGAGTTGTACTCGGATGCGATTAGTTGGTAGCCGTACGCCAGAATACTCCTCCCCTAGAGCGTTGGTAAATTCTACAATGGAAAACGCTCGGTAAATAGCTAGTGTACAAATTCAGTGAAGCGGGATGGGAAGGTTGCGGTACGTCCGCAACGTGTTTTGGTTATGTTGGGGTTGAGCACAGTATATCGATAGGTGCTGAGGGGAGTTGGCATTGTTTCAAACTGTGGTGAAAACGATCGTCAGGTTGGAAAAGCTGAGGGGGAGGGCTTCGAGTGTGCTCGTGGGTCTTGCTGGACTGACAGGTAAGACAATGTTTGGCCCATTGACGAATGTCATGGCGCATATTGTTCCAGACGTAACGGTCCGTGATCAGTTTGATCGTTGAACGAATGCTTGGGTGTGACAATCCATGGAAGTGATTGAAAATCTTCCGGCGATATAATTGCAGGACGAAAGGTCTCGGCTTGCCAGTTGAAACATCACAATGGATCTTGACGTCACTGGTGAGGACAGGTAGGCATTCGATTCTTAGGGATGGATTGTTGGTAATTTCCGCGAAGTCTGTGTCACTCTCTTGAGCGGCAGCAATTTCCTGAAGGTCGAGGTTTGTTTCGCCGATTTGATTCAGTTCCATTCGGGACATAGCATCGGCAACAACATTGCTACTGCCATGGATGTAACGGGTGTCGCTTGTGAGATGTGGACCGGTTGGATGTAAGTGGTGTTTTTCTGTCGATCGTGGGAGAACACTCACTTCTGAGCCGGTGTCAACCAGGAACTTAAGGGATGAGTTCCTGTCGGTAACGTGTAGGAGGTGACTAACGAATTTGCCAGTTGCAGCTGTCACCATCACTGACTGGGGTTTGGCGGACTTGGTTTTGGGGTACTCACACCAGGGTTGGCACTTCTTAGCGTCGTCCCCAAAGGTACGGTGGTAGAAGCATATTTGATTACGATGCTTTGACTTTGCTCTACTGCTTTTCCTAGATGGTGAGCATATTTGATTACGATTCTTCGAATTTTCTCGAATGCTTTTCCTAGATGGTGAGCATCGTTCAGTCCCATCTGCACGAGTTCTGTTCATCTTATCCAGCTCCAATCGGGATACGCGCCGCCACCTCCCCGTTGGTCAAAGTGACCACCTGTGTTTTGGCAACGGCGGCTGCATGAACCAGGAACAAGAGGGGACGCAATAAACGTAGAACAAGAGAAGCGTGAGCGCAAACCACCGCAGCTGTCGCAGATGCGTTACCATGGCAACAGGGAGGTGAGATCCTGAGGTTATGGCGGTTGGAGAGTTGGGATTCCTGGTCTTTTCTGCGATTAGGGAGAGGGTAATTGGAAATTGGGGCATTCACCGCGAAGAGTTTGGGAGGACTCAAGGGGATTGTGGATGCCGTATATGAGCAGGAAAATGCAGGGAGAAATCTAAAGCTCTAGTTAAGTTTGGTTACTGGTGGCAAGATAGTAGGTGCTGTCATACCGAAACAGAGACATAGACCGGTAGGATGAACTTTTAGGGTGAGAAAACGAGAATAATGAAAAGCGGGCAGTGGCAAACGGGTGACGCATTTACGCTCAAAAGCAGGGAAAGCCGGTCGAGCCAATGAGCACGCCACCTTGGTTGCACCATTCAGAAGCGAGGAGAAGCGATACTAGCGTGTTGGTTGTGAAACCACGTTATTTACAATTTGAGCCGAAGTTTATTCATTCTCTTCCAATTCCCACTTCTATTCCAACAGGTTAAGGACGCTTTTTGACCTCATAGGTTATTTTGTCTTAAAGTGGGTAAGGCACTTGACATCTTCCACCAACACATTTCTATATTTTTTAAAAAATTATTCTTTAGTTTGAAATCATTTTGAATGAGGATTTTAGAAAGCTATTTTTAAAAGGTGGAATTAAGGGTCTTAATCTTTGGTTTGTTTTAACTGTCACTGGTAGCTAATAGGAAGAGGAAATTAAACCAAAACCAGTAAATAATTTATTTCTAGATCTTTCTTAAATAGCTATTGAACTGATCTATTTATCAGGCCATCTTATAAGGTCTGTCCTAATTGTAACTTTAAAACTGTAGGACGTTTAAAGAATATTTTATATCGTCTAATGGAGCAAATCAGATGCATTTAAATTGATCGAGTCTTGTTTTACAGAACTATAAATTAGAATATATTTGATTCAAACCCTGGTAACGCGGAGTTACCGCACAAGAATCATCTGAGGCAGATGATATTTTCGATGAGTACAAGAAGGGAAACTCGGCCGCCGTGGAAGGGGCTGGAAACATTCACTTGTTTTGCTGAGAATGAAATGTGTGCATGAAAGAAGATGGCTGCAGAAGTTGGTTTGCGAAATTCAATGGAAGTGGAGATTACACCTTCCGCCTAGAGGAAGATCGAACTTGACTACGTCCAATTGAGTTTGATGATACGCCTCTTGGAGCGGTTGAGTTGGAATAGGCAGTTGGGTTTAGTTCAATTAATGCAACTGCTCATCGTCGACGTTTTCAAAAACATGGATAATGGGTGCTTCATAAATTGGTGCCTAAAAACAATCAACTCAAGTCTCGAGTTGACATCAGCTCTTCTATGCATTCTCGACCACATGTTTCACCTTTCTTGATGAATAGACTCGTGACTGGCGCAGGTAACTACACGAGAAAGTGGCTGAAACCGGCATTTGTGAGTTCTTCGGGTCACTCCCAAAAGAATTACACAGTACTGGTATCAAAGAGCTTGTTAAGGCAAAAGCATGTCATAGATAACCAGGGAAAGTACTTTGATGATGGAATTCTTAAATAAATATAGCATTTGGTAGGTTGTTTATCTATTCAAAACTCAGAGAGAACGTTTGGGCTGGTTGGTCTGATAATTGTATTTAACAAGTTGTTTTTTTATGGAAATCTCGGTATTAAAGCGACAATTGGCGCTCATGGTTGCAGTATTCTACCCAGAAAAAATAAAATTTTGTTTTAATTATAGCATACCTGAATATCGATTTAACTTGATCCCAGTCGTCACAATTAGGCGATCTAGATTTTGATTAGCAATTCTCACTGTTCATAGTGTAGTGTTTATGCGTTGCGCTGATGTGGATACTGACTTCAAAGACAAGGACACGGACGAACCAATCACAGATCACTTAGTCACATTTTTGCCCTGTCACGATAATTGGTATACACAAAATCGTACGACGGCTATTTTGTTTCTCCTAATACAAGTATATACTCCCATGCTCCATTTACCTAGAGAAGCCTTTGGAAGTTCTTTAAAGTGATAATCACTATAATTGACTTGCACTGCCAAGGCCTGGAAACCTTTGTACCATACCAACTAGAACGCGCTTGTGGTGGGAGATGACTTATGCCCCCTGGAGACGCGCTGCCCTCCAACATGTGTCAGTCAGACTATCCGAATTTTGGCCAAACAGTGCAACAGGTTGGTTTGGTCGTGCCGAAGCTCAATTCCGCCAAGCTTACATCAAGAGCGAAATGGCCAAGTTCGACATAGTCTTAGAGAAGATACCGGAGCACATTATCAACCAGTCACCTCATATTAAAATATCTCCTCCTGCGGGGCAGCCATATACAAAATTGAAGGCTGCTTTAATCAAGCTAAGCGCTCCCGAAGGCGGTTACAGTTATGAGGTAACGGCCCAACTCGAACTCGGAGACTCGAAACCATCAGACCTCTATCGGCAGATGGTACAATTGATTCCCGAATTCTCGTTGACAAGCGCATATTTCCGGGAAATGTTCCTAATATATACACATTACCAGGTATTGATGCTATCTAAAGTAACGCGGTTAGTAATATTACGCTCTGTCTCTTGGATAGCTGGCCACCAGAAAACGAATGCGTAACGATTCAAAACATATATTCGTAGAACTACAACGCGTCCTAGTAGCAACATAAACAACTATACATAATTTACATTGAATGACAAATATAAATAAATTGTAGTCTGAAATAATCAGAAAATTATAAATATAATTTTCTGGAGTTACAACAGTTCCTCCATAAACTACCGAGACTTGCCAGCACCTTCATCAAAGCTGCCCCAAAGTCACTTATCACTGAAGAGTTGCTCGAAATGGCCGATAGACAACAAAAAAACCGCCCCAACAATCAACAATCTCGACAGCTACCCCCCTTCCCCCGTCTACTCAACAAACCAGCCTACAGGACAAGATCGCCGACCCGAGAGAGAAACTTGACGCTCTCCTCCTTCAAAAAGGCCCACACTCGAAGAAGCGCTCACCAAAAAAGAGCTTTGATCATTCACCCAGTCTTGTAACCGCATAGCTGTAGAAATTAATACCAAAATACGTTCTGATGGGTAGGGAACTGCCAGCAACACGTTTGCCAGATGGAGTAATAATAATGTCACTGACTCATCGACATAAGATCAAGTCGATTTTAAAGTCACAAATGGATTATTAATTTTTTTTATTATTCGATGGGTTTTTATTTAAAACAACTTCTTTTTTACAAAAACCCATTTACTGTTTTCACTCCATAGATTACAATTAAAGACTGTTTTCGCTAGCCGAATTCACTTGTGAGTGACTACTTACTACTCTCGATTTCACAAAATGGCGCATCAAGCGACTCAGTCCCGATCGAATAGATGTGAAATTTTCGCTAAAAATAGAAATTGAGAAAAGTTGTCACATTTCTCACTACTGATTGAAATCCACTTTTACCATGGGAGTAACCAAATAGAGCCAACCCTTAACATTTTTTTTCATAAAATCAACATATTACGGAAAACTTCCATTTGATATAGAATTGCTCTCTACTTCCTATTTTATGGTTTAAATCAATCCGCAAGGGTCCAACGCTCCCACTTGAAAAAAAAATGAAACCGTTTGTTGTGGCTTGAGTTCAGTTCATGGAACAGAAAAAACCGCAGATGATGCAGACTTGTGTAGTAGTAGGCACTTTAACGAGGCTCTGACAAGACGAATTGGTACCTCACTCGAAATTTCACATTAAATAGTAAAACCCGGGTTCCTCAAAACACTAACGAATCAATCAGAATTGTCTAATTAGCCATGAGAAGCGAAAATTTCGTGTTCTATGGCTCAAATCAATTCAAAAGAGCCCATCCCTAAACGGGTAGGAGATTACCGACGCTTTTACTGCCTACATAAAGGACAGTTAAGGTGGCATGTGATGTAGTGGTCACTTCGACCATCTTCGGATTCATAAAAATTACGTCGCTATGGTGTCAAATCCGCCGAATCGCATACACAACGAGGAAGAACCAAATATTAAATCAGGTTGCGGGCTGAACTCGCACAGTCAAGTGACTATCAAAACGCGAAATTTTCAACAAAAAAAAAAACAAAAACAAAAAATTCGTTAAGACGTGAAGGGATTTACAGAACACTAAAAGCACCACGTGATACCGCATTGCCTAGTAGTCATTTTGACAGACAAATGGCATGCAAAACTAGGTAACGAACAGTAATGTCACGTTTATCAAAGTGAGGACATTGTTTTTGGCGTAACTTGTTCAACTTACCTGAAGTTTTAAACACCTCCCTATAGTTCTATTGATAACACACCCCGACTTTAGAGGACTGTTTGCTGTTCCCGAAATAACAAGGAAAATTTGAGGAAGCAACAAATGATTCCGATATTTTACAACTCGGGAATATCAAACAATATTCCCTCACTCACTCACTCACTAAGGAATAAGACGGCCTTTCAACTCCTAATTACACATCAAGCTAACTAAATGCGGAATAATACCAATTCGGACAGAAACGGCAACGAGTGATGCGGAGTTGCCTGGTAGTCATTCTAACGAAATTCCAATAAAAAAACGTATTGAACCCTTGATGTTCCAGCTACGCCTAGAATAAAGCAGGTAGCTAACCCGAATCGACCAAACCAATAACGAATCAATCAGTGTGTGTAGTTTCGACTGCACATCAGGTTAAGCGACAAGCCCGATTTTTGAATAAATAAAACAAGTGTACAAAGGTCACATCAGCAGTGACTTCCTCCCATCCATTAACAATCTCCATAATACTTTCATTATGGTAAAATTCTTCTGGTTTTGATTCGATGCACTCACGAATGTCTGCTTCAAATTCCTCCTGTGGCGTTGCAAAAGCTGCTTCTTCCTCCAAACAATTTCACAAATTACCAAACAAATAGTGCTGTGAAAGAACAGGGTCGGTGGAATAATGTGGATGATGAGGAATTTCCTCCAAACCAATTTCTTCTACAAACTTTTGTGACTCGATCCTTGCTGTATGGGGAAATCGTGCTACATTTCCGTGAAGAAAAACCACCCCTATTAGATTCATTAGAGGTCTTTTCCCCCTCTCAAAGGCTGCTTCAAACGCCAAGATTGCTAACAGTAGATTTGAGCATTAATTGTTGCTACGTTAGACGTTACAATTCAAGGTGGCGGCGATCTCACCAGATTGAACCCTTAGACATCATTTGAGGCAGCTTTACAAAACAGCAACTCACTGGCATCCCTCTGAGTCCTCAACGAGGTTCACCACGTTGAAGATGGGGAGAGCGTTGGGTGTTCCGTTGGCGCCGGTGCCGCGCAATCCCACGGTCGCGCAGTAACTCCCCAGCAGTCCAGCAGAGCGGGGGTCGTGCCTGGGGATCTTGCCAGGTCGCCAGGTGGCCCTCTGGTGTGGTGTCACGAAGTACGTCAACGTTCCGAACTTGCCGCCCTCTCGGGGTACAAACTGCCCCACCACCGAGCCGTTTATGAGCTGTGCCAGGGTCTCTGTGTCCACCGAGTGGTCTCTGCCCCTGAGCAGGGCTTCAGGACTAACCAGACGAGGTCGAGAAGTGCTCACGGCCTTGCAGAGCTCGCAAACATCGTACTCGAGGCTTTCGGGGAACATGTAGGCCCGTCGTCTTTCTGAGGGCTCCTCGGGCAGGGCATAGAGAGAGAGAGACTAGGTTCTTTAGGTGGTGCAGGAGAGCGTTGTAGACACGATTGTTCAGGTCGTCAACAAGAGACGGGCACTCCTGGGTCTAGAGGTAGGTAGGTAGGCAATTAGACAGATATGGTGCTTACCGTTGGTTTCACCTGATCGAAATCGAATTTGACCGAGACGATTCTGATGGGAATGTCTCCGGTAGCCATGGTGCCGGGGGGAATGCAGTAGCCATCTTTGGGGATGGCGACAATGAGAACGGAGAAGCATTCGGCTTTGAAGGACCAAGAGATGCCATCAGGGGGCCGGGTGGAGCCTTTCACTTCAACTGCGATGCCGCATTGTGAACAGCGGCGTATCGCAGGTTTTGAAGGGACGCTCTGGAGCAAAATGGGCACGGATTTGAGAGATCTCTTCAAAGCACCACTCGACAGCCTGTAGCTGTGCTGCTGCGTTCTCTGTGCGACAATGCTACAACCGCAAAAATAGAGTTGCAAGCAATTAGTTTTGCGACTACGAGTTACTCAGAGCGAAAATTGCTGCCTCCACTACTTGCAAGAATGAATTTCTATAAAATCCACTGAGCTGATTTCGAAAAAACACCACACTTGGGAGTAACTAAGACGAAGGAACCCTAGAGCGTAAAAATAGACATCTCGAAAACCGAACCCCAGTCAGAGGAGGACCCAGGGAGTTCAGTTAGCTATAATCCGTCAGAAATTAGAGGTCCAAATAACTAGGGAAATGATAAATACACACACAGTTTACGCTTCAATTAGGAGTAGAGAAGCCCAAATCTAATAATACGAACTATACTGGTTATCACGTAACAGAACAAAAACTTCAACAAACATTAACTTAAAGCTAGCTAACAAGAAGCGAATACCTCAGTGTATACCATTTTTACAGAGCGCCTGTATTACTATGTAGTAACTAAAGCAATGCACTTGAAAATAACTTACTGAATACATAGGGTCTATCACTTCAGGCTAGATAAGTCGTAGGCTAAACAGCTACCTGGTACATCTGTTATGTAAAGCACAATAATATTCATGCATTTTCAGAAAAGTTTCAAGTGGTTTTTCTTAAAATAGTTTTATGGAAATTAATTACATTTTTTCTCAAAACACAACAACGGATATTCTAATTTATAATTTCTGCAAAATACACCATATTACAATGATTTCTAACGGCTTTTTTACCTCCTCTATGCATGCATTACACTTATTATGGGTAAAATTTTTACACGCAGGTGTCCGGGCCTTGCTTATATATCTTCGAAACATACCATGTACTTTAAAATATGTTTTAGCAGCTTTGAATGGAATCTAGTTCTGTACATTTCTTAATGTGACAATTTACTTATTCATTATCAATAGTATTGTTCGCATACCAACTACGTGCAGAATTGAAACATTTCATTTGCAGTTATTCATTATGCACCGCACAAAATCACAGATATCGAAACTTTTCAAATTTCCCAAAATCTCACTCGATCTCACTGCTTTGTGATCGAATGATGCCTCCTACACCCCTACACCTCATTAATCATCATTCGTTTCGGCAGTCTAGAGGACCTAATTGAGTCTAGTTAGTGTTCACTCAACTCCCGAATCTAAGCGACTCTGTTACCCCTTCCAACCTCCCCCACCCCTCAACAAAGTCACCCGGCTGCTCAAAGTAATCTATTAACTTGAAACCTCAACTGGTCACACATTCGGCTCGTGGCTTTTAAGAAACCGCATTGGGGTCGGTGAACATCATTTGGCATTTTTACTGTACCAGCTTCCCTAGAGAGGATGTCTCGACATTTATCAAGACCCAGAAATAGCCAGAAGCATTTGAGTCTCTTCTGTTTGCTGTGATTGCCAGGTCTTTGTTTCGGCTTCTCTTTGTTTTACCCTCGATCGTAGTCCAGCAAGATACTGAATCCTGAAATATGTTTATTTCGCTTCCTTGTTGTGAATGCCAAATGCACGTCCATTGTTCCTCAATTTCGTACACACAATCCAGGCAACCGTTTAAGTTGAATGTGAGATAACTGGTGAATTGGACAATTAAAGTAGAAAAAGCGTTCTATATCATTTTAGCAGTTCATCCCGCAAGTTTTTCCCGACTTTTGCCATTGAAATTAAACGCTATTTCAAAAGTATTTATAACGCCTAATGGAGTTGAAAATTATTTATCGATGACATGCATTTAAAGCGGTTAAATTGTTTTCACTGGGCAATAAAATTACAATCTGCTTCATCAATACCCTGCTAACACGGAGGTGCCCAAGAATCACTTAATACCCATAATGTTTTATTAGTTTAGGTAAGGAAACCCAGCAGCTGACGAAGCGTCTGGAGTTTATGGAAAGGAATTTTCGAGTGAAAAAATTATTGCTGAGGATGGTTTGCAAAATTCAGTGGAAGTGGAGACTTCACTCTCCACATAGTAGTGAGAAATATTCACTTAGTTTATGGAGGAGGAATGTGTGAATGAAAGATGGCTTGCGAAATTCAGAAGTGGAGACTTCCACCTCCACAAAGATGAAGATCGAACCGTAAGTCCAGTTGAGTTTGACGATAAGTTTCTTGAAGCAGCAGCTCGTGAAGAAGCTTATTCTGCTCTCTCTCAGTTGAGCTGGAATCTGAAATTAAGCTTACTTCAAACCACCCAACTGCTCATTATATTCTACAAAAAGTTCCTTGGAAGAGTCCCTTAACTTGGAAAATATGTGCATGCATCAGGAATTGTCTGAAAGCATCCCAAATCTCTAGTTTACACCAGCTCCTCTCTCATGCACTCTCGGAAAATTGTTTCACCTTTTTGCGTGGGTAGACTTTTGACTAGCGACTGGCGACAAATTGATTTTTTTATCGAAATGTTAGGCATCATAGACAACTGCAGGGTCATAAAAGGGAAAGATCAAAGCCACAACCGAGAAAGGAGCATACTGGGAAAAGGTTCTTCTCTGATCAATCCGGGGGGACCGCCAATGAACAATCCACATTGAATTGTTGAGGTAGTTTAAACCAAGCATTGAGAAGGAAAAGGGCCTGCTTGAGTCAATTCGGCTTTCAGACTATAATTGGATATTCTGGAGCTAATTAAGTGCTTTCTATCGATCTTCGTTGAATTGCTGACCTCGAACTCCCTCAAGTTAATTAAGAACCTCCAGTACGGACAACCTAAGTACTTTATCAAAATGCAAATTAGCCGTTTTCTCCTAGTCTGTCCAATAACCTGAGCTGACCCACCTGTCTGCGTCCTCCTCATGTCTGGTCTGTCACCTTGTCAAATCTTCAACCTGTTAATCCAAAGGGCGAAGAGGACTTTGAGCAAGGCGTCTAGACACCCCGGCACTCAATAATTTGTGACGAAAAACCCTTATTTTGGGCAGATCAGGTGATTAATTAATGGTCTATTAAAGGCCCTTTTTAGAATACAGATGGAAATTAGGACATTTTCCTTGAGTGCAATTTCTCTCATTCATATTCCACTGCAAATGTCTTATTAGCCAATTAGAAACTAATTTCAAATTATTCAAAAGTAATCTGCAAGGGTGTTGGAACTTTATAGTATGTAAAATATAGTACTCAAAGGTTTCTAAAGTAAAGGCCGATGAAGTTAATGAAATGAATTATCGATTTTTTACTGCAAAGTCAAAGGCATCTCTGAATTCAAATAGCCAGTCAAATCTTGATGTCCAAGTTAGCCGACTTGGAATGTTAAAGTTCATGTAATTTACTTTACAAATGTATCATTAGTTAATTGTTTATTCAAAGAACCGACCTCTTGTAGGATTCGAATTATTACAGTAAAAATCCATCAATATGCCATATTTGAAAAAATGTTCAATGTGTACTAAAAATAATTATTATAATGCATTGTTTCTTTTGATAATTTTTAAACAGAAAAGATATTTCCAGTTTTGCCTCACATAAACGGTATGACCAAACCAGACCAGGCAAGGTCACGGTAAGAATTTACTTCATCAATACTTATTCAATTCAAGAAACTCCATAGACAGTCAACTCCACGCCATTTAATGCGCAGTCAAATCAACTATTTGTTGTACCTGAGATGATACCTACTATTTTAATGAATGGACCTTTGTTTTTAATTACAAATCGCTTAGGATTGAAAAAGTTAAACTGAATTTGCTTTTAAATTATTGCTTATATTTATAATCACAAAAGATGATCGTATAAAAACGTAATCTTTCCACTTGGTTATGTTTCTGAAGGTTTACCCACATTTTGTAGTGAATTTTTGAGAAGAGTCCCTAAACTATCAAGTCGAATAGAGCAGTATATTTCATAAGATTTGCATTTACAATCGCATGAGAAGGATTATTTTGCTAAGAGTGAAGAAAAAAATGGCTATTTAACCAATATATAAGAGTAACAGTAAAGTGCAAATCAGGCAAATCCGGCTTGCAATCTCTTTGACCACTTGTTTGGCACGGTTTTGCCAGAGCAGTCAAAAACAACCAAGGTTAATGAGATTTTGGAGCTTTTCTCTTCTTTATAAAAACCTATTAAAGCGTAAACAAAATCACACAAACCAGAAATAACACCATGTTTTGCAGTAACAATAATGTTAAGCCAATTAAAAACACATTTATCAGTAATTTACAAAAAGCTAATTGTTCAACAAATATTGACTAGACCCTTAAAACATACCTCAGATAACGACGACCTAATTAGAACTCATACTATGCTCCCGGCCCTTCAATGATTACCGGCATTTGAAATTCTCCTTTTTTCCCAATTAAAAAATTCTGTTCTCTGAGGCGCTTGCTACAACTCAGACTGCTGCATGAATCGTATCTTAACGTACTGAATCACAGCATTTTGCATGATGTTGTCAGCAGTAGAATACATGTTTTTTTTCTTTTTAGCCATCGAGGTGAATTTTCGTAGACTGGCATTGCTTGTTACTCTTCAGGGAAGTGTCAGCTGGAAATACGTTTCTTTCCGTTTCTCCGTCTGGGCCCAGCTTCTCGTTCAACGGTGGTTTTCCATCGTCCTCTACCCCATGTGGTAGTGGTCCACATTGCATTGATATTAACACTTTTTGCATTAAATCTCTTTCGCGAATAATTTAAAATATTTGATTTCGACATTCTACTGTTCTTAAGGCCGAAGGCAAACACCCTCCGATGCCTTAAGGCATTGATTTCGTTGGCTGAGATTCATTGATGGATTGGTTCATGCAGCATTCCAACACATGAAAAGCATACATCTGGCTTACCGTTTTTGTTGGAATTGTGACTGTCACAGTTTCCACTTTGGAGGCGATGATAACAGCCCTATAATGAATCAATCTCAGTAGAGAAACCCATTTTATTCCAATAAAATGTGCACCAAGCTACTGTTCTCCGGTTGACGAAGAGACGTAACCCCATGCCTGGCAGGGATCTACCTATAAAACAGTATGCAGTTAAGAAATAGGCCCTTTATTTAAAAATTGTTTCCTTAGGGCTGTAAAAGTAATGTCACGTATAATGGGCTTGCTACGGTTCCAGAATCGACTCCACTTTCTTAAAGAGTTTTCAATGAGTTCATGGGTTAATGGGCCTTTTCCGCGATTAGAAGCATTTGAACATTGAGCATGGGAAATCAATGAGCAAGGACAAATACTTTTAGATGTTGCGTGCCTCTTACTTTTGAATTGTCCAGTGCCTGTTGATTCTAACCTTGTTTTTCGTTCGACCGCTCCTTAGAAAACGGAATTTTAATTTCAGCTGGCAATCATAATTACTTTGCAACTAAGGTGATTCTGTGTTTTAAAGCACTTGCAGTACTTTCAGCTATAGACAAGATGAAGGTTCTGATCAGCAGAAGAAGAAGAACTAGGACTGCTAGCGGAAATCGGCAACTTCATGACCTCCAAACGCATTTTGCAGTCCAATCCTATTAGACATTGCGCCCGTGCCTCCGAAGCCGTCAAGGTCAACTCAGAGAAAGTGTCAAGCAGAATTTCTATCTACCAAGTCCGATGGTCCACCGTGATCTTAGCCATCTCGTCCACGGCGACCGATTCATCCGAATGTAAGGCTGAATTTTCGCCGTCATTTGCCTCCTATGAATTTATCACGTAATAGAATTCATTGAAAAATACTAGAGAAAAAGTTAATCCGTCCCAGTAGCATAAAAATAGTCACTTAATGTGTTTTAGAATTTTCAGAGGTCACTTTATAATTACCGGCTGTGCATCCAAGTCAAAGTTCTGGCGAGGAACATTTTCATCGGTCACTTCTTTTGACACCTACAAATATGGAAGGAATAAAACTAATGAACCACATATACACGTGGAAACATGTATAAATCGCAAAATGTCAGGTGTCAAAATACACCTATGGTTTTCTAGAGCTCACAAAACTTTGAAAAAACACTTAAATATAAAATATGCTATAATTCGACATAACTGCATCAAGATAAAATTACCTCAGTTTTTTGTTGAGTTTCAGGAACGGCGTGATTGGTATCTTTTGCCGGCACGGATTCAGCATTAGCTACTGAAGTGTCAACCGATTTATCGCCATTGTCACCTGTATAAAGCCTTTTGATTACAGAATTAGAGTAATCGTAGATAATGAAAATGAATACACTTTTGTGTACTTACCATGCTCAACTGTAGATGGAACTTGCAAGCTCGATTGGTCTGCATCAGATGTTGCCAGTGATGCATCCAAGCGTATCTGTTTGATACTATTAGAAATCCTATTATTTCGATTAAAAAGGATTATTAATACGCAAATGCTCTGCCTATTAGAAGCTCCTTTCCACAGAGGTTCAACCATTTTTAACTCAACGAAGAAAAGGATTGAGTCATTTTTCGACTGCAAAACATGCAATTTTCAATTTGAGAATTGAACGTTGAAAAAATATTGCATTCACCCTTAGTTATTATTATAAATCAGAATGCAGGAACACAACTTCAATGGCACCCTTCTACAATAATGAACGCCGAGAGTATGAAACCTGTTTACTGAAAAGTGATGGTGGTTTCATAAGGTTTTCACGACATTCGGCCAACATTCCGTCGAAAACTAGAACAAAAATTCTCACTACGCAGACGACGACCCAGCGATCATTCATGAGATGACTCCAGTGGTGTTTGTAATCGAATTACGGCAAGCGGCTTTTGCTGCCGATTCTCGCTCACAACGGCTTCGACCTCAATCAGCCCCAACGCTCAAGACAGAGGAGAAATGACAGTCGAAGAAGGATGATAAGCACTTGCAAGGAGGACGAGTACGTCTATGAGTCCTCTTTGGACTACTTTTTCTATTGTGTGTTCGGATAATTCACAGACTACATGTTTTGCCACGTGCCACACTTTGGGCATTGCAAATTTCCGCTTTATCGTTGGCTGAAAGACACGGACAGGTTTCTCATAAATGGACTGGACGTTCACACAAAAGACACGTTTCAGGTTTTGGAAACCTTAGCTTATCACTGGCCTTTAATCTAGCTCACGACCAATTGCGGTATGATCCCTACTTTCCCGAGTTCCCCAGCAATGTCGCTCCGTAGTTCCTAAAGGTTTCGTAATCAACAGCCTCTTTCGACACGTACTTTATTATTTCAGGAGGCTGAAAGATGTCACATACAGGACAAGCAGGGTCGGAGTTTTGATCCAACTGATTTAACATCTGGGGAATATCAAATTCTCTCAGGAGAGGGAGGAACCACTGTCGGAGATTCTGGCTATTAGTGCATCTTTGGTGGCTACAATTTGTTCTTAATTCATTTCACTACTAAAATTAATCATGTAAAATAATAGGGTCTTTCCTCAAAAAAACACAGTTGAGAAAGCATAAAGGAAATAAATGAAGTATGGGTAGACGAACAGAAAATTTCATTTCATGCCATTTATGATATATGAACTCGCGATTATTTTTATAAAACTTTCGAATTTTAAACGAATATTAATCAACATGCCTAATAATAGCGGAACATTTAAAAAAACACAATAAAAACCTTTTGTTAATTTAGACTGTTTGTTTAAAAGAGCAACACCTACCTTTATTTTTTGAATAGCCAATCTGACCCTGCATCATTTCTTTCCTTTAATCTTGACCGCCATTAGATATTTTGAAAATTAAGAGCAAATCATATTAGCAAAATGCGATTTGGATAAATCAGTTTCTACAATGACTTTTTAAATAATTTCCAACTAGGGTATTGCCATGTAATTGCAAGCATGAAAAATCCATGTGAGCTAACACATGCAGAATACGAAGACACTTGTTCATCAGATAGAAAGACTCATTTTTGAAAACTTGAAAAGATTTTACGATATGGCTATCCTTAAGACACACACTATTTGGATCGACATTGGACTTGCCAAGCTGGTGCGATCTCAACTGGTAGGTTGTTCTAGTACCGATCAAATGATCGAGCATTGATTGCACTTATCGCAATGGCTAATATCCAGTCAAGCCCATTTTAAACAACTTTATCACTTGTTGCACGAGTGAATGTGACTCTCACACACACCAATTTTAATGAGTTAGGTGAAGTATTAAGAAACAAGGGGAGAAATGGTTATTACTAAGACTGATGAAGAATGAGATTTGAATTAGATGCAATTTAGAAGTAGGTGGCCTCGCCTAACGATGGGCTATTTTAGCAGTAAATTGCGGTTTTAATAAACTTGGGGATCTTCAGTGGGTTGATCGTGCTCAACCATTAGGAAACGTCATAAATTTATAAGCGACTAAGGTGATATTGCGGTAAAGAAAGTTCCATTCATTCAATCCTTTTTTCTATCACATCTGGATAGAGGCATATTCACTTAGACGATTTTTCTGCATCCTCCTCAGCGGACTCCAAAAGTGCTGCTTCGGACTACGAATTGCAGGCAGCCTTGAGGCCCCGAAATAAGCTCTATTAATGTGATCTTATATGAGGATTTTCACTCTTGATCCTCATTGTGAATTCTTCTCTTTTATTAATCATACTTTCAGATTGGGTGAATAAGTCACCAAAAGGCTAGCCTCCTATTAATGAATTAAACTACAATAAATAATACTCATTTATTTACTGAAGAGGAGCAGAATATAGTTCAATACTAGAGACTAAAAGTATCTAAGCTTGGAAAAAAGGATGCATACCCATGGCATATCTGAGAAAAAGTCTCCAGCTGGGAGCTGGTCCCCTCGCGATTTTCAATAACTTGTATCACCTATCGGGTTAAAGACTTTTGAGAAGACCTCTATAGTAAAGTTGAGTGCCGAAGAGAGTATCTGTTTTTTAAGCGGGAGAAAGTCACCAGTCACAGCCAAGGAGGGAACTTCATCGAAAAACCTTCTTCTTCGATCGGTTTGGTGGAATTGCAAGGAATAATCCATTTTAGAATGTCATTACAGAACAGAAAAGGGTTAAATCATGTCCATTCTATTATTCTTGTTTGATCACAGGGTGTTTCGAAACTAAAAAAATATTGCTCCAAACTGCACTTTTAGTTAAAAACCAGAAGGCAACTCATATTGAGTGACACATTGAAATGAGGAAAGATACTACCTAGAGGTCTGTATTAACTGACATAATAAATAAAATTGCCAACATATGGCCAGAATCGTGTTTGACCTCCGTGATATAAGAATTGGCATGGAATGGTGATGGAATTTCACCGAGGAGGAAGGAAAAACTGTCACTGATGGGATGTAGGAACTGTAAGTCGACTAGTTCGACAGAGTTAGTGTCACAGGCGACCTTGAGAGGAGTTAAATTGTCTACCAGTGAACGATTTTTGACGTCGACGATCAGGTAGAATTTATATAGGAAATCAGCACCGATGATGGGCTGGTGAGTGTCAGCGATGAAGGAAATGAAAGGGAATTTACGGCATAGACCCAAGTCGAGTCTGAGAAATTTCTGACCGTAAGTGGCCATCCTCGATTTGTTAGCCACTTGGAGATATGGACCGGTTGGAAGTAAGCGGTGTTTTTCTGTCGATCGTGAGAGAACACTCACTTCTGAGCCGGTGTCGACCAGAAACCTAAGGGATGAGTTCCTGTCGGTAACGTGTAGGAGGTGACTAACGGATTTGCCAGTTGTAGCTGTCGCCATCACCGACTAGAGGTTGAGTTTCCTCGGGTTGACGAACTTGGTTTTAAGGTACTTACACCAGGGTTGGCACTTCTTGGCGTCGTCCCCAAAGGTACGGTGGTAGAAGCATATTTCATTACGATGCTTTGACTTTGCTCGACTGCTTTTCCTAGATGGTGAGCGTCGTTCAGTTTCATCTGCGCGAGTTCTGTTCGTCTTAGCGAGCTCCAATCGCGATACGCGCTGAGATTTGTTCAATTAGGGGTGATGAGTTCTCCATGTTATGTCCTCTAGGTTCGCTGGAGAATTCTGAGATTCTGTCAGCGAGTTCGGCGGGTTGGTCCAACGTATAGGTGTCTATTGCGACCGCCAAATGGGTGTGAGGTTGGGAGGTAGTCGCTTGATCCAGAGTTGTTTCAAGACGTGCTCGTCCAACGTGAAGTCTGAGACCAGGGTACGCATGTACCGCAGGAGTTGGGAGGGGGTGCGATCATCGAGCTCAAGTCCATAGAGGACTTACTGAAGTCTAGTGTCCTTGGAATCTGTGCAGCGTTTCAAGACGGCATTTCTGAGCGCATCGTGCGGAGACGTTTGGGAGGGTTAATAAGTATGTCTTGGACCTCAAAAGCGACGTCCTCCGGGAGACTGGTGGAGGCGTACAGATACATTGTCGCCTGTTTGGTTACGGCTCGCAATTAGAAAAAATCTTTCCATCTGTGCGAACCAAAGTTGTGGAGATCTGGCAGTGTAAGGGGGAAAAGGAATGGACACTGTGTTGACTGACAGGCCAGAGTGATCTGCATCAGTGGACATACTGGTAGATGATGTTCGTTGTAGAAGAGGATGCAGTAGCGTTCAGCTCGGGGCCGTCGTCCCTTAAATCATGTAACACTATTTCCTATTGTAGGATATTATGTAGTCAATTTAGGCATATTACGAGAATCGAACACTTTTCAGATTTTCCTATAATACTTAGAAATCTCAGAAATGAGCCCTTTTAAATTGCTATTAATTTCAATAACTTTGATTAAAGAGCATTTTCAGTTTGATCTGATTGAAAAAAACATTTGAAATGTCTCATTGGATTTGTCAATTTGTTTGTCCCTGTGAGCGCGGTAACGAGGGCGGAAAGTTCCACTGTGAGAGTTCTCAAGAGGTCTTCGGTATAATTGGCATCAGAGTCGCTGATCCTTTGCAGAATCTTTCGAATCCTTGGTAGGTAGCTCTCCCGATATGTGTCTGTATAGGTGGCGTCAATCAAAACGTGATGCGGGAAGGAAGAATCCACATGAGTGATGAAATATCGTGGTTGAAGAGTAAGAATATCATCCATTATATGATTGCATTTCCTATAAAGTAATGGCAGTTTAGTTGTCAAAATCTAGAGAAGCTAAAAACAATCCATCTTAGAGACTTACCTTGTATAGCAATAGCTTTCGCGTTCATCTGTGGCATTCTGAAATTCGTCGATCAGCAGGGTCACTCTGTCTTAATGAAGACAGTATAGATAGTAATAATCTTTGTTTGAAATTAAGGAGTTTACTTCAATTGTTCAGAAATAATTTAAAACGATGTGGAATTCAGAAATATCCATTTCTGCTCAGCAGTTTGATGCATGTTGATAAAAGTAAATTATGGATCGTCTGTTACCTCTGACTTTTGCGACAAGCCTTATGTAAACTTATGATGGGATAAGAATACCTTAATGCAGCGAAAGTAAACAGTAATTAAATAGAGGTGGAGTTTCGTACAGGGGTCAATGGCGAAACGCTTTTTGAGGTTCTCAAAAACCAACTTGTTTGAAACGCGGGTATCGGACCAAGAATCTCGCCGTGTCTGAGCTTTCGAGCGAGCGTCAATTGGCAGTTCATGAGATGAGGAAAATTTGAGGAGAAGGTGGAGGTGGTAGCGAATGAGGAATCGATGGAGTGGCAATAGGCTGCCATCGGAGTTGCAGGGTGGATCTGTGAATTTTACGGCCATTTCCACGGAATCGTACGCCGTATGGTAGGACGGAGCCTTAAACAACGGTGGATTCTGGACAAATAAAAAACAGTTTATTACTTTCCGAGATATCTCCATTTTTGTCCCCCATATCTTCCATTTGAAATTGCACGACTTACGATCTATGGTTGAGAGACAATGCAAATGGTACATTTTTAATTGCTTAAGACAGGACCTACGGGTCTGAATTCGGGGTTTGTCGATGGTATTCCCAGTTGATATTGGAATGGAACGTGACCAGCAGATCCACCAACTGGGATGACGCTGTTGAATGAAAAAATAAAATCAGCAATTCAAGCATTTACCTCTTTTCTAGACCTGATCTGCTGCTCCTATAACGCCAGTAGACGTCCCTCTCCTCTGGGTCACAAGGTTCATCAACTGCCTCTACGCTGTCCCTAAGAGCTTCTTCAGGAAACTCATCAGCCCGAAGATAGAAGGTGCCTTTGACTGGACAGTCTTGATTGAAGTAGACAATGGCCTTGGAGAGAAGTTTTTCGCGAAAGAGCTCAGTGAACTCCGTGGATCCTATGAGGCCGACTTCTTCAGCGTCCCAGCTTGTTATCACGATGCTTCGTTTCGGACGCCAACCTGTCAGTGCGAAAGCGGACCGAAGCAATTAAACCAGCCATTACTGCTCATATCTGGCCCACAATAATGTCGATGGCTAGGGTGCCTTCTCTATCGAACATCAGAATCACATTGATCATTATTGCTGAATTGATAGCGCCTTTGATGAGTCATGCCTACTGTGGCTGTCGTAGGTCCTGAAGCTCATTCACTCGTAACCGGAGCTACAATTGCGTGGTGCTATTCTTGTGTATTAAAGAATTTAAGTTCACTACAACGACGGGTGATTGCAAGAGCTCCCACACGATTGGTCGATCTCACCAGTGACCAAAAGTGAAGTGGTCGAAGTAGCTGTCCAATGCTCATAGAGGCCACAATCAGGCGACATGAGGTGGGGGCCTTCAATGGGCCATTCCACCAAGCTGTTGTGACCACAAGAATTGAGCAGCACTAACGAACACCTCAATCAGGCTTGAACGGCATTAGAATTACTCCTAGACAAACTTAAGCAGAGGTATTGCAGTGGCTTGGTTGGATTTGCTGTCCAGTTAAGTTGATTTCAAAATAATATCGCGGGGAGCCACCAACCTGAATTGGGAATTCTGTCACATTGTCTATCACACATTCGGAGAAAGTCAAAGCAGACATTGGCAGCCAATCACCAGATGACAATGTAAAGAAATATTTAGGCTCCGCGTAGAAGAAATAATAGGATGTTATTTGTTCTTCGATAAAATCAAAACAGTTTTGAAATGGGCCTTTCTATTGGCAATATGTGAAGTCAGTGTTTTGCTGAAGAGTATTGTTTGACTACGATAATTTTCGTTTATCTTATGATAAGCTCGACATATGATTTCTTAAAAAGCTGCTGCATTTGACATTTGCAATGTACCTTTAAGCATTCTAGTTGAAACCGACCATTGCATCGCAAACGCACTACTGAAATAGTGACGTTAACTCAATTATGCTGCTACTGAAGCAGATATTAAGTGGAGCATCGTGTTGCCAAAGCCAACTCGCCTTCTCTGTAGGCCAAACCGAGGAGGTAGGCCACGCCCTGCAGAACAACGGTTCCGGAGTGAGGGTCGTTAGCGCCCTGAGTCCAGGCGTCGCTATGGTTGCCCAACATGACGTACTTGTCGGCCTCCGGTCCTACTCCCGGAAATATGCCAACGACGTCGACAAGCCTCGACGCATTCGTCTCAACCCTATTCACGGTCGACATCCGCACCAGGCTGAAAAGTCAAACACACGTCGATGATTAGCGATGTGGCAGCAGCATCATCTAATTGTTAAATCAAGCCCTCCAATCTATTCATTGGTGGCGTTATTAGGGAGGTCATCTGGTGTAAGTGCTAATGAAACTGATCCCCAAATTGATTCGGAGAAGTCTCTACCCTGTAGGTTAAAATCATTAACTGGTGGAATTACATTTGTAGTGACTAAATATTCACTAGGTGAGGGCAATTAACATTCTCGAAAGGGATTGGGCAACAGTGACCCCAAAGGGGACCAGATGAGCTTAAAACCTACTAGTCACCATCAGGCCCCATGAACTTGATAGTTGACGGCTCCCACGACGAGGGAATGGGCTTTCCTTTTATTCCGCCAATGAAGAGGATCGCATCGTTGAAAGTGATTAGCTGAATCGGGAAGGGTGTCTCTGCCACCTCCTCTGCTTTGTCCACCCTGTAGACTCCATCTAAAATCGATTTAGCCATCACACCCACCATCAATGCACATAAATACACAAGTTTAAGATACAAGGCCAAAAGAGACGAAGGGATTTTTTTGGTGTGGTTTTTGAGGGGTATCAGGGGACTGATACTAGGTCATTGAAGTATTTGCTTGTGTGAAAATGAAACGATGGAACACACCGATGGAGGGGAATCCCGGCGTCTCCGGATCTCCGTCATTTTTGTTCATCCTGGCTACTCGATAGCCCACTCCATCACCGGGGACACCTATGCCATGGGGAAAGGCCTTTACATCTGAGGGTGTATCGGCTGGATCCTTGAAGATAATCATGCCTCCCGGGAACTGGTCTTCTTGGAGATCTTTGCAACGAGCCACTATGTGCCTGACTTTGCTGCTGTAGGAATTGAAGCCGTGGCGAGCAACCAGGATTATGTCTGGAGAGCAGAGAGCGGAGGCATTAGAAAATGCCAGCATGTCTTCGGCTCGACCGTAGTTGATAAATACGGGTCGACCGGAGGCGTTGCCCGCCTTAGCGAACCCACAGTACACCGGAGTTACCATTTTGTCCGGCAGTGGGCACGACATGTTTCCATGGGGCTGGAGGTCTTTGCAGTGGAATTCAACTGAAACACAAGGCAACGCCTCTTATGATTATCAAACTGTACTGAATGGCACCACTGGCACATAGTCTCGTGCTTTCGAAGCACCAGCACAGCGTATCAAGAGAAACATCTCTCTTCCCGTAGGGGATTGATTTCCCAATGGAACAAAACCTGGATTCTAGGTGTCCAAGTGCTGTCCAAGTGTTGGTGTTAGTAATCAACTTAACGGAATCATATCTGACCGCTTTCTCCAGATTACGCATGGCATTTCTGGCACTCAAACGTGTGTCCAAAGGGGACATTGAACTTTTTACCTTTACACAAATATACATCTCGTCTCGGAAACCCTTCATATTACTTCGGGAACTTGATCCGGAATAGAATCAATGACGAAAATTGTGTTTTTCCTGTCCTATTGACTCTAGTTAAAGTCCACAACTTTGGCTTTAAGTAGCATTTCCTCTCTGATGAGATTGTCGCATTTCAATCAGACATTAAATACTTCCAAAAGGTTTGATCTGCAATACTTTCAACCCATGATATTTCTCCAATCCCTAGAAGCTGAGGGTCGTGTGGTGAATATCTATGCTGTTGGATGTCCTTGCATGATATAAACGCAAGGAAATAATATCTAAAATTAGGACTCCGTGGAAATACTCATTGAATTAAAGGCTGATTGCCATGATCAGCACTGTATTATTACGTTCGAAGCAATTAACCCTAAGTTAATTTTGGGAATACTGGGATTTCATATTTCATGAAAGCGAGAATGCCTATCAGGAAAAAGGAAGCTTACAATTAAGTTCAGATGACTGCGAATATTTAACTCATCCCAATATCAAATCGCCAAATTTTAAGCTATCAAACAACATTGATGACTTTCTAAAACATTTTAAAAGTGATTGGAGTGTAGTTCTGTTCCATATTTGCAGATGTTTAACATGGTCCAGTCGCTCCATATGAGTTGGGTGGTCGAGCTTGATAGCCTTTTACTGTGAACCTGTCATAGAGAGAACTTACAAGCAATCCTGAAAAATGCATTTCTCTGTTCTGATTTCATTGAATCAAAGGGTGGAGAATTCCCTTATAAAATTAATACAATAAATTGAATGAAACTGCATATATCAATTTGGTGGTGGTGAGGAACCGTGTCTGGGACGCTGTCCAATACTTAGTTTTTCATGAAATATCCTTTCATCTGAATAAGAGATCTTCCATCAAAATGCAAATATTATTCCTTATTGTTATTAGTGTTACATTTTGACTACGATAATGGAAAAGCGATACGTTGAGTATAATCGTTGGTTAACGCATACACACAAGTTTTATATGCACCTACTTCGCCTCAAGGGTTGGCATTAGATGGGACTTTCCCTTGCTTTAGAAATATAGCCAACTTTGCTTTTGTGATAGTATAAAAGTGGTCATATTCATATAGCTTCTTGTCTCAAACAGAAGCATTAATCACTGCAATCTGTATTGGCTGCTTACCTAAGAATAAGTGAAAACTGCATTATTTAATGTATATTTGAAATTCCCTAAGATTTTAATTTAGATATCCAAAATCTGCACTACTCAGTCAGGACGTTTCATTTTTCAACTGATTTCGACGACTTCCATTCGAATTATAAGCAATTTGCATGTGGGACTAGTTATTTCAAGGGCTGATTGATTGCAATGTTAACTAGATTCCAGTTCTATCGGCTCATCTGTCCTCTCGGTTGTTGATTAATTTTGGAAACCACCTTCTTTTAAAACACGTAGAATCGTTATTTCCGCGTGACTGTAATCAATATGGTTTCATTCATGTCTGTTGCAGTATGCGCAAGATTTTGTCCACACGAAGGAACTCACTTTTTAAGCTCTGAACGAACACTTAGAAAAGGGCCTTTCGAATCATGCGAACTCGTGAGGAGGGCTCAATGAATTCTTTTACAATATCATCCTTGATATATGTGTAGCGGAATAGGCCAAACTTAGGTTCTCTACAAGATGGATTCACAACCCCAATTAAGCTCGTCTAACACCCGAAAGGCGAAGAGCAGGAGAGGCGTGCGCACCGAAACATTTATTGGGAAACTGTGTGTGTGTTTAGCGTGTCGTGCGATGTTTGTACAGGCCGCGTCTAATTTTGGCGGCTATGCAGGAATCGCTCTTGATTGGTTGTTGAGAGAGAAGTTGTTCTCAAATGCGATCAACTCAGTGGCGGCCATTTTTTGTGCTTGGCGAGTTCCTATTGGCAGCTTAATTGGAGTAACCGTACACCACACATGCTCCATATTGATGAAGAGATTTCCTGTCCAAGCGACAGCAGATATCATGGGTCACCTCAAACACCACGGGATGTCGATACTTACACAGAGTGAGCTCGGCTTCCATATAAATCGGTCGACCCTCCACCAACTCGCGTACCACAAAGGTAAGTGTGCAACGATCTCCAGAAAGTTCCTATTTTCAATTAAGGTGTCGGAATTCTCAATGCTTCGAAACCGGCAATTCCTGGTAATGTTGAAGTGCCATGGGCGGTCTTTCGGTCAGTGGAAACGCAATTAGCCCTAATGCCCATTTCCAGATTAAGCGTCACTCTGATTTCAGAACTCAAATTTAAACGCAGATGTAAAGCATTGCTACCGTCACTTTGTTTAGATAGAGTTCTGATTGGAAAAAGGAATGCTTGTAATGTGCAATTTGGGGTGTTAGAGTAAAAGACTTGGAAGGTCTGTGTCCCATTCGTGGAGTCAGTGGCCATTTTCGCCTATTTAATGGGCGACTCTGTGTGGCGGCGTTTGAACAGCACAGCTTTTTCCGAAATTTTGGCCAACGAATGACTTGTACTTCGAAGGGTATATTCGGTGACACGATAGAGACAACTTGTATAAACGCATTTGTGTGAATTCAAGGATTAGTCCTTTTGTAATGCTTTCCCAGCTGTTGTGCAAGCTCGGATGTAAAACACTAGTTGTCAAAGCTACTGGCAAGATGATCCACTAAAGTAACGAGAAATGACATTTGAACAATGATCTTTCGTATGCACGAGTGCTAGAGACCATGCATCACATAATGCGAAAACGTTAAATCCAAATGATTGACAATGCATTTGAACAAATAGATAAGTACTCATTTGAATCAAAGACTTATTTGCTCACAGCATTAATTCGCATAATTCCACTAAGAGCATCCATCTTTCATGGAAGAAATCGGGTATACGAGAAATAGAGTTGTACATAATTGCCTCATACCACATGCACGATTCAATTCTACTTTGCACAATAACTTGCTGGTAGACCTTGAGAATCTTCCTAGTGGAACACCTTTGACAACTCCGGATCTCCATGGACTACCGGTTTTCTTGACTGCTCCAATCGAAGCCATGCGAATTCAAACATTCCTTGCAAACAGGAACTTTCTTTTTGAAATTTTGTCTTTCCGAGATGGTGGCAGTGCTCGTGTCGACCCCACGCCTTACGCCAATCGTTGCACTGTGTGCTATTTGGTACGTTGGCTGGTGGAGAATCGACCGAGTTACACGGAAGCCGTACGCGGTTTGTGTGAGTTCGAAGGAGCCGTTGTGTTTGAGGTAGCTCGTGAAATCTGGTGTCGTTTGCGTCCGAAACCCCTGAAATACAGGTCGTATATTTATGAAAGATTTCGAGGGGTCCCCATAAGAGGCACACTTAGCAGATGTTTAAATGCAAACACTGCTCAGGGTGACAGAGAACTGCCTGCAGACAACATCCAAAAATGGATGAATCTCGTCAACTTGGTCACCCACATTGACTTCTTGCAAAGTCCGTCAACGGCCAATTGCGCAGCACTTGCACTAATTAGCAAGTTTCTTATGATATCTCTGAGGAATGCAGCTTGTCGTTTGCCAGGATTCACATCTGAAGACGGTGATCAACCACTCTTACTCATAAAAGCCTACTTTGAGCACGAAGTGATGGCAGATATGATCAGGCATGTGGGACACATTGTGGCAGACGCTTTGACCACATTTTGCCAAGCCGTTGATAGACCAGCACTCCAGTTGACTATGTATTTCCAGAACATTCTCCTCTGCAATTGCCCAGATGTTTTTACGCTCGATGCCATTCCACCAGGACTGCTGCTCCACAAGACTGACTGCTCAGTTAATCCTCACGACTGTTGGTGCCAAGCGGCGATGCATTTTCTTGAAGTGCAAATGGAACTCCAACGAGCAGGCGGGATTGAGCAAACACCCCTACTCTCCGCCATGTATCATCGTTTAATGTGCACGCATCTACCTCTGTCGGAAATACATGATCACTAAGTAGATGCTCAAATTCACGTGTCCTTGCCTATAAATATGATTATTGATTTACAATTGCCTATTTCATCTCGAATGCATCAAGTAAGCAAAATTAGTCCCAAAAACGAAATTGAGTATTTCTTCGCTTTATTTATCTATTTATTTATTTATATGATTTTTAAATTGCCTTTTGGCCAACATTTATTCGTTTAAATAAAAGTCTGATATTAACCACTACAGATTTTGATGTTACGAATTGAATCTGTCACTTGATAAAGATAAAGATGTTGTCATGCTTCTTTATCTGTTTGTATGATAAAGCATGACAAGAAGTCTTTTGAAAGAGTCCAATTGGGTCTTATCGACTTCAGCTTCCTTCTTACTCAAGCTCACAAAAGGCAATGCTAGTAGTACGTTAGAAAGACTGGGATCAGCATCGTGATCATGGTCATCTATCCCCATCTACCAAGCAAATGCATCATGCCGAGCAAATTTTAGTCAACTCCCCAACAGTCAGAACGTTCTCTACAAACAGAGTCCTGATTGGATAAAGAGACGTGAGCAGTAGTGATTACATGGCAGCCCGACGTCAGCTGGGCAGTGTAGACAGATGAACCAAGATCGCGTTCTCAGCTGGTCTGTCTAGACAGCGTAGACCTAGCTACCGGACATCCCTTCACCAGACCACCAGACCAAATTTGAGTCATGCCCCTCTGTTCTCTGTTCCTATACCGCACAAATCCCCTAGAGTGTAGCACTCAACGGAGGCTGAGAATCAAGGTTGTGGGACCAAAATGACTTTATGTATTTAAATATGCTTATTTACTATTGGTGGTTGGTGTAATAGTTGGATAGTGAGGTTGAAGCACGCTCTTCCTAAAAAGGAATCTGTTTTTGGGTAGTCAGATAGGTGCTATTACACGAGTCCA
>JAUOZQ010000527.1:0-32804 GCA_030710315.1 Anomotaenia brevis
GAAATTGGATAAAATCCCAAACGCTCTGCCCCATCGTTGTAGTACAAGTATTGATATTTACGGGATGTCTGGAATCCCCGAGGAAGATCTACTCGAACATGAAAGGCAGGTAACAGGAGTGAGTGGTGAGCCAGCTGAGAAAATAGCTCGCACTGAAGACACAAAGGCCGGTTCGTCTGTGGTCCCTCCACCCCTGGCCTTCCCATATGTACCCCCAGTTGTGCCGTACATGCCCATGGCAGCACCTATAGTGCCCGGTGTGCAGCCGTTCCTGCCAGGAGTAGTTCCTGCTCCTCCTCCCCCACCGCCACCGCCACCACCCACATCAGAAGCGAATGCAACAGAGCCGGCGACTACTGCTGCTACGACGGGGTCTCCAAAACCGACTTTCCCGGCCTACTCAGAGCCCGAGGCGACAAAGCCACCTGCTCCGAAGGTTGTGCGCCCTGTCTCGAGCCAATCTGGATTCACCATCGAGTTGGTGTATCCTGAGGATGACTTGTCACTGGTAAGCTGTGCTATTTGCGTGGGCTTGATAATTGTGCTTGTGTAGGAGGAATTAATGGCAGCGAAGCCAAAGTACCAAGAAATGTTGAAGAGGGCAGAGCAGCCGCAACCGCCGCCAATGATGGCTGTACCGGGTGCTTTCTATCCAGGAGTGGTGCCACCTTACATGCCTGCGACTACAGGCGCGGTGCCGTATATGCCGATGCAAGCGCCAAGTAAGCATCATTTTGTTCTGTGGTGTAGCCTAATCTCTATCGTTTGTAGTGTACGGTGTACCCGGTTACCCTTCTGTAGCAGGTGCGACCAGTCAGGTACCGCCAACTTGGATGGGTCTGCCAAACGTGAGGTTCTAACGCAAGTCATTTGGCGCTGCTGTAGTGGTAGTGCTGCAATCCTCATAAATATCTAACGTGTTTGTATAGCGTTACCTTTGGTATTATTACATGTCTGTGTGGATTTCTTAAAGGTGCCTTGTTTCTGCCTTTATTTTATGGCGAAGCATTGGTCATTGGCTCAGGGTTGCTCTTGTCCGGTATGTCCATCGTTGTTGAGTAGGTATATGGTAGTCGTTAAAAATTTTGTGCTCGTTGAAGGCTTAGGTTAGTTGCTGGAGTTTTTCATTGCCGTTATCGCCACGCGTTATTACGGAAGCATTGTTACATGTATGGTGGATGCTTCCACAGTTTTCAATCAGTACGTAAGTCCTAATGGCCATTCGAATATTTCTGCGAAATCGGCTGGCGTGTGAGATACCGCCGAGAGTAGGTGCATAGCCTGACATTGGTAACCGTCGTCTACGTCGATACGTTGGAAACACGTAAGTACTGAATTTGTAGCTCAAGTATCGCGAGACCCTTCCATATTTTAGTTGTTTCGTAAGTCTGATTAATCATGCCTCGATGTTATTACTTGCGTTGTTGGAGCCTGTGAATAAGGTCAGTTTTCGCTTTGTTCTCGTATGTGCATTACCAATTTTAAAAGTGGCGATTTAGATCACGTTTAACGTATGTGTATCTGCGTGGGATTTTTGGTTATATCGATCGACACACTTGTGCGGACTTGCTTAATAAGTGTGTTTTTGAAATTACTCTATGTGAAGCGAGTAGACTATCTGTCTTGCTAACTGCGTAAGTCGATTTGGGTATCGATTAAACTTAGAGATAAGCCCTCATCAAGTTTATTGTCGGGTGTGATTGACATTAACTGTTTGCGAGCATATGCTTGCCTCAACACTATTTATTATGAAAGTGTACCTCCATTATTGTAACATGGCTGAGATTATAAATTTTGGATCTCTCACCGTTTTTGTGACTTTGCTTGATTTGGAGGCGTTTTTCCTGTAATAAGGTTAGTTGCATGAGTTATTGATTATTACGAATTTGTGCAATTATCTTTGAAGCTGGAAACGTAAGTTCACGTAGCTCCAAGTTCCACTGCGCCATATCATCAGTTACTTTTATCTGAGAGTGTGAAATCAGGTTAGTTCCATGAGCTATCTTCTCATGGGATCAATGCCCAAATGCATGTGCGTAAGTTCTGTACTAGAGATTTGAGGTAATTGTCTGCGGTATCGTAGGTGCACTAACCTTTCTGGAGAGACCAGGCAAGCCCATAAGGTTAGTTGCTTTAGTTTTCATGCATTTCAAAACGTTGGTCTCTGTGGCACTCTTGACTTAAAACTGGCCCGGCGCTGGTGATGTGTAACAGTGGGCCCATGCGAAATTGGTTTTTTCATTAATAAAAGATGTGATGTATCATATCCGACTTGCTTTTCTCCGCTGAGCTGTTAGATGCCGCATTCTCCCGAGAATCCCTAAGTGTAGTTTTATTACAGGCTGGGTTGCCTATTCCCTCTTGTCGATGCCATAGTTTTGTCCTGCATATGCTTCGGTTTGACTAACTTATTAGATTGTTAACAGTCTTAAAATCGCGCTTATGAAGCGGGTTCGGTTTTCTACCTTAGGGTTCGTTGCTGGCTTATTGGAGTCGAAGGTAGTGGCAATCCTACTACCTGGATTTCAGTCAACCGTAAAATTGGTACCCGGTGTGATGAACTGAAGTTTCGCTAGTCACGGGCTGGCTGTTAATTGTCTTTAGTATCCTTTTAAGTTTCCGTTGGTTCTTGATTGCGGAGTTGTTGCGCACTTTCCCCTAAATGGGTTGCCGCCCCCTTCGTCGGCGTTTTTGTGGTACAGCAAATGGGCTGGGATTTGTCCTAACGTAGCCGCCAACTTTATCATTCCGCGTGGCTGTAGGGTTGAGATCGGTGATAAACTCATTTTCATTGCCTAAGACAGTGACACACTAGACTGGTACCATTAGGTAACCGTAACAAATATCATACGGCGACATGGAGGTGTGTGCATTTCAATAGGCGGTAATACAGACACAGGAGAAGCATATATTAAAGTAAGGCAATATATGATAAGACGTGCAGCCGAGCAGAAACGGTGGTGGCGTTAGATGCCGCGATTTAGTTCATATACGTAGGCGTCTATCGAATCCTTGTCGTAAAGAACGAATTTAACGTCAACGAGTGTGGTTTTGGACTGGTCGAGATAGGTTTTGATGGTCCTGACTATTGCCTCCGCAGCAAGGGCTTTTGGAAACTTGGCTCTAAAATTAACATAGCGCGTATCTTTACCAATACATGAAACAAAAGCATTTCCACTCAGGCAACTCTGTTTGATCGATGACCCTGTATGCATGTATGATCAGGAGTGAAGTCGTAGATTGAATTTCAAGAATCAGACTAACTCGGATATATGTTCTTCTCTGATTGCACACAATGTGGGCTGCGGTCCTGCTTTTGTTCTTAGTGAACCACACTGAGTGGAGTTTACGCACGTGCGACCTTAACGGCGGGCTAGGACTGTACATTCAAACTATCGTACGCATACGTCAATCAGCACCAGGGTTGACGACGTGTCCATTGTTGAACTCGAGGAGAAGGGACGGGGGCACCTATGTTCACTTTTAATAGGTGTTGCACATATACCATTGGTGGGAGGGGTCATGCGAAATAAACGTATCATACGAACACCTCGTTAGTCATTGAAGGTTCCGAGGGTTGTCAGACTAACCTTCCAGTACCCACCGACGGCAGAGCCATTGATTTTATACGGCTATTCCCAGCGACCTCTAGACATTTACGTATACAGGCCCGGAGGTCATCCATGCATTCTGCGGACTTGGCGGAGTTCCATACAGGTCCGTTAATGTGGATCACATACTTCGCTTTCGTTCCCGTCCCCTTGGTGATGAATGCTGGGAGGAACAGACAAATCCGCATGTAAAGTGCCTTCGATAGAACAAAATCCGGGTTCAGACGGAATCTAACTTCTCATAAATCCAACTCCTTAAAATAACTTTAAGTTCATGACACTCAGTTTCCACATCGCCTACGCTTTTAGAAGGTCTTGCAGTTCGGTATTCTTCCTAAAGGCCATTTCAGATACAAAGGCCAAGGGAATTTCCACGATATTCGCCTAAACAGCTTAATTGTGTTCATGGGACCCAAAATAGCTAAATAATTCACACAATTTATCTACGTACTTCCTAATGATGTACTTTAGTTTGGGTTGAAATTTCGAATGCATCCTTTTAACACAGACGCAAGTCTCCAGCGATGCGGGTGACAAGGCAAAACCAGTTGGAGTTGAAACTCGTTGGAACAAGAAGTTAGGTTGTCAAGGGCAATACGTGGCGAATCAGTGAGATAACGCGGATACCGGCAGTTTATGCAAGGCAATCAATATGCATCCTGCTAATTATATAGGCTAGTGACGGATAGGTTCTCCATCCAGTCATTGCACATTGATGAGTCAGTGAACTTCCTAAAACAGCTTGGTTCAGACGCTACGATTGCCCACGGTTCGGTGAAGGGATTTACAAAGTGACCACGAACTACCAGGCCGCAGATAGGCGTTTAGATTACCGTCATTTTTCTGCAAGTGGCTAACATCAGTGCTCGCGTCAGCCATGACTTTGGCGAAGGCAGGGCCGCCGACTTCCATGAGCCGAGAGCCCACCATGCCGCCCATGTAGAGGGAGCTGTTGGTCGGGTTGACGACTGCGTCTACAGTCAATGCCGTGATGTCCGTCTGCACGATCTCAAGGCATTGCCCCAATGGCATCTGGATACTGTGCAGCACCTTCGTTACTGGAGCCTTCTGATTGTAGAGGAAAACAGATCCTAGGTTAAACGTCACCCTCTCGATTTCTGGGCAACTTTCGTCTTACATATCCCCACCTAAAATCAGGCAAACGAAAGGAGTCGAAGACGGGTTTAGTCTCTGTGGGTGAATCTTCCTTTTCGATGTAACGGCCAGACCCACCGACCCTTTAGCCATTGATTTAATGCAACCCGGTAGGAAAGAGCTTGTGTTTTCCTTTGCGTGAGGCAATTTTTTGAGAATATATTTAAACGTATGGCCGTAGAGCCTTCATGCAGCATTAAGCCTACCGCTCGTGAAGTTTGTTTCTGTTGGTTTTCGTTACACGTACATCTAACAATGCCTCTTGTTTAGTCAATTGTCAAAATCTCTTTAGGAGCTTTAAGTACTTCAAGCTGTATAATTGTATCCGTTGGTGATGGTAAAGTCTACTTAGAAACTAGAAAAATCTAAAGCGATTATGCATTCTACATTTAGAAGTATCTGAAGAATGTATTTTCAAGAGGCAAATTTGTACAAGAACAATAACCTAATTAATAAAATATAAAAAAGATGAAACTATGGATACTTGCTTTTATTAGGGTACATATTTCCTAACATCAAAATTGGGTGGAAAAATTCACGCAAGCTCTTAAATGAGTCATAAGCTGCCTAAGTGAAATATCCAGTAATAGTAGCAAAAGCGTATCGACTCCATATAAACTGTTTAAGATGAAGTCTATGCCATGCACTGGGATATGTAGTGGCGAATATTACTTGTATTCAAAATCTGACTCAGTAATTCAGCGCCTTAGCTTTGATGCAATTATCGATTCGTTTTTGCGCAATAGCCATGTAACTTAAATACGTATTTAGACGCTACCTGCGCAGATTTCGGTCGAGGCGACTTGCTTCCAGCTCCTTTACATTTTTGTGGCCCCAGTAGCATTGGGTAGATCAGTGGACTCGTCCCACTGAATGGAAATACCACCTTCGACAGAAGCTGAAAGTAGAGTGAAACAAAGGTACGGCTTCAATTTCAATGAACCTAATAATATGAAGGCAGGAGAGGCAGTTTCTAGCACCTTAAAAAATTCTTCATCTCCAGCTACTGCCAGCATGATGGATCGAGGACGGATAGTCTTAAGCTTCGAGTTCTTGGTCACTGCTCCCGAGAGATCGACAACTTCGCCTGATAAAAAGGTAGTAAAGTATTGTTAACGGCACATCACGATTTAAATATTTGAAAGGAATACAAGCCATGCGGTTGGTACAATAGGAAACTCATATGGAATATATTAGGAAACTAAGATACTTAACCACTTTCCAAGTGGGAGGCACCTAATTATCTTAATCTGTCACAAAATCTCGCCACATTTATCATAGTGCTATTAGTAGGCGACTAAGAAGCGTAAAGATACAATAAGCATTGACGGATACCAGGCTGTCACATTAGTGATTTTAAGACACAACGGAGAGAGAATTAGCCTTACTTGTTAGGTACTCGAGGACTGCCGTAAGGTACGCCGCGGCAGATGTTGAAATGCGACGTACACGGGTGTGTTGCGATGTTTTGAGCAACCGGTGGATCCTACCCACGGGAAATAGCAGACCACATTTCTTCGACTTACTTACAGGTGCCTTCTTGCCAGCTTAATTTGGGAAACGAACAAGTAATCGTACGGAGTAAATAGTGATTAAGAAGCATCAATGCGTTCTGAAATGAATTACGATTGTTCAAAGCGCTATGAGGACAGCCGCTAAGTAAGTATAAAAACAATAGGAAACGGACAATAAAATTTAAAATCTACAACTCTTTCGTTATCAAACAACAAACACAGGGGATGAGGATCGCACAAAAGATTCATGGAAGTATCTACAGAATTTTATTTGAGCAATATAATGAAATTATAAAAATCGACAGAGGTAACATACCGGTGACAGCTTTTCTCATTATGAAGCTTTTGATTAAAGAGGTTGTTGGTAGACCATTTAATTTAAGGCATTATCTTCAAAGGCAGTTGGTCGGAAAATACTAACGCAATATTTACGTCATTTTTACATAAACCTAAGCCAATAGCCTCCTTTCATTAACGTGTTCAAGGACAATGTAGATAACAATTTTGGTGAAATCCGTATCAAATAAACAAATATTGTATTATTTTTACGTTTCATTAACACTACAATTTTACAAAATGTTCTCACATCTCAAATTACACGCTTTATTCAAGCGGACTAGTCCAGCGTTTTAAAGTTGGCACTGCTAGATGACTAATAAAATTGGCTTTACCTTTCGTTGTTTTGTTAAAATGAATTAAACTTAGCTAATTCGATATTTGTTTAAATTTTTTTCTAGTTCCCATGTAAACTGTCCCCTTGTCTGCTCAGTTTGCTAAATAAAAACAAACAAAATCGATATATAACGGGCAATCTTATTAGTTATAGCGTGATATGACGAACTTTTTATTCACAAAGGTTTTACGAAAAGCAAGGGAGTCGGTAAGCATAAATTCAAAGATAAACATAGAGGAGGGGTATTGATCCATTTATATCACCCCATAAAGTTCTAGCACAATTTTTTAGCATTAAACCAAATGCTTTTACTATTGGATTTAGCACTAATTACACTGTTCATCCGTTTTACCCAAAAGCATGAAGCCAGTATGCCAACAACGTTGCCTAAGTTGTCGAAGGGGAGAGGTCCGGAAGGTAGAGATATATCAAGTCTTAAGAATGTGCTTAGTGCGAACTTCCCCACCTACAGAAAGAGGGTATTCTGTATCGTAGAATATCCCCGTGTTTATAAAAACATTAATAAATATTTTATCCCTAATTATTATCCTCGAAGTGTTTTTTTAAAGGAGATCGATAAAACCCATGAAAGATTAAAGTGGAATCAGATGAACGAAAATTATGATTTCAGGTACAACGCAAAACAGATTTAACCACATTCAACTCTGTGCCATCTTCATTATGTTTTTAGTAAAAAATGTTTTTTTAAAAGCTTACAATTATCATTGGACTTGGATGCATTGATAAGAAGCAATAATAAATGCTGGTAGACATATTGTTTTCACACTCTTCAGAATATTGTACGGTGTTAGTATGCCAAAAATACTTTAAAACTTACTTTAAATGTAAAATTGAAAACTATTATTCGTGTTTTTTCTATATTATAACTTTATTTCATGCTATTCTAGTGACCTTACGCATCGTTTTATTTCGTCAATCCTACTTACCTATATTTTGTGTGCGTTGAAACATCGTCCTATTAGCCGGTTAGTGCATTTTGTTAACTTGGTTTCTGGTGGTATTGTTTTTCAGCATCTTTTTAAAACTATTTAATAAACTTACAGGGAGAGTATCCAAAGTATGCAGGAACCTTCCGTATCTTCTACGACTTCATCTCCCTGCAAGTTAACAAATAATTCAACTGAAAATTCAACCAAAGATCCAACCGTTCAATTGTCGACTGATCCTCAAGTCATGTCAGAGAATAATGAAGATTCTGTATGTAACCAGAATTTTACATCAGATGTTAAGAGTAGCACACATTCAAAGCGCCGAACACACACGTGTTCGAAGGCCCACAAAAGGTGCTCCAAGTCAGAAGACCGGAGGTCGCGCAGATCTCGAAACAAACGAAGGCATCATCGGAACCGTAGATCTCGATCAAGATCACGTCACTATTCCGGCAGTCGTCACCAACACCGACGGCGTCGCCGGCGACGCTATTCTTCCACTACTTCGTCATCCTCTTCTGATCGAAACTACAGTGAATGTCGCTCACCTTCCTACCGTCCCCAGCGCCGAAGACACAACAGTAATTCTTCACAGCGCACAGTCATCCACATTAGCCGGTCAGACTACGATTCGGGTGAATCCAATTACAAGTCTTCACCACAGCGGTTTAGAGCATCCAAGAAGGAGTCGCAACCAAATACATCTGTTGAGCAGCCAAACGACCCAATGAATTCTAGCATTCTAGCCAGAAGTCTACCACAGCTTAGTGTTTCAAACTCAGCCCTCAATGGTATAGTATCACTCTTGCTGAATAATTCGAGCTCTGCAAACTCCCTCACGGATGTACTGGGGAGTGCAATAAACGGCATCACTGGAGGAGGCAGTGGAGCAAATGCCCCACCACAGACACCGAATAACAACCGTCAGGCTCGACGACTCTATATAGGCAGCATCCCCATTGGCATCACTTCAGAGACAATGGTTGCCTTTTTTAACTCAGAATTGCAGTCCCGTGGATTGTGTCAAGCAGCAGGCGATCCTGTAGTAAACGCTCAAGTCAATTCAGAGCGGCATTTTGCTTTTATTGAACTGCGAACCGTTGACGAAACTACCGCAGCCCTAACCTTGGATGGTATCAACTGTCTCGGCAGTACTCTGCGAATCAGACGACCTAGGGATTACTTCCCTCCTGGCACCAGTTCTGGAAACCCTGGGGGTCACCTAAATCCCAACGCTATTCTTCTGACAGGAATACCTTCGAATCTCCCTGAACAGGCCCTCGCACGGCTACTCTCGGCCTATGGAACTCTGCGGTCTTTCAGCATATTGAGGGTAAGAATTACCATTAAGGTATTAAATATTGGTAGTTGACTCTCAAATTTGATGAAATCATGAAAGATATTGTTTGACCATTTCCGACCTTATCTGAGGGAAAAGTTAAATGTTTGCATCTTAGTAATTAGCCATAATAATGATAACTAAGAGGTTCCGAATAGTTCTTAAGCGCATATTTTATTATTATGATCACTACTAAATTAAAACGCCAAATATTTCCTTAGCAAGTAGTCGAGCCGAAACCTGTCTAAAGTTTATTTTGAAAAATTCGCGGTAGTAGGTTGAAACGATAATTTCTATATGAGAAATACTTTCATGGACAGACAGTGTTTCAATACACTTGCTTGATCTTCCCCCTGATGTCAGTATCATCGACAGTTACCAAAGGCAATTTTTTCCATCTGTGGAGGAGGACTGTTACATTGCCATAAATGGTGATTCGTAAAGCTAGATGGATTTTTGTAGCTTTACATGTTTAGTATTTCCTAAACAAGGCAATGTAACTATTGCCTTCTTTGCCGAGAGGTTAAATATGTTGCACATAATCTGAAACTCATTTTGCACACTTCAACGTTCGTGGATCTAGTGTAAACCTGTTAATACATGCCACACAGCTACATTTCCAGGTGACCTTATTGTGAATAGTACCAGACCAAAACACCAGAGTATATTTTTGGTTTCTCTGAAATCCTTGACCTCACCAGTTCTTTCCTGTATAAATTTACTAAACAGGTCTCTTATTCAAACTGCCCCATTTTCGAATTGAAAATCGGAATGTTATTACTATAAACTACCAAAGTTTTCCATGTCCAAAATTGTATTGTTGTTGTTTTCGTTATTACTTGGATTTCTCAACCAAAGAACTCCTAATATTTTTACAATTATGCATGAAATGCTGAGCACTAGTTTCGTTATGAGGGAACTTAAGAGCTGAAACTTAGTTAATCATTTTTACATAATTAAAGCGCCGGTGAATTTAAAAGAAAACTTTCTCATTTCTACTGTTTTTCCTTTGTGAAGAACGCCTCATTTTAGGCCGTTCATTCCCCATCAGTGCTAGGTGAGGAATTTTCTTGTGAGCACTTCACTTTAAAAATATTTTCCTCCTCTGGCTCCCTGCAGCAAAATTTTTACCATGGTAAAAGAAACGGAAGGCGCATGCAGAGTCGGGATGTGCTTTCAGTTTTTATGGACAACAGTGTTCGAACATACCTACTGAAGGGCTATCTTACCAACGATCAGTAATTTACCAAAGACATAATCTAGATGACATTTTCGCTGGTGCTGTTGGGATGGGAAATTGACGTGTCGATCTTTCAATACCGAGAAAGACGGTATCAATGTAGGAAACTGGTACATCGATGTAAACAAGATGCTTAAACCAAACTTGGTACTTTGAGTAACCTTATCCCCCTGCTTTGATAACCGTTAATCCAGAATGCTCCAATGTATCTTTTGTTTAAATCGAGATTAAATTTATACGCTAAATGTTTCAGTTTACAAAATATAGGCAGTTCATATTCGGCCATCGCAGTTTCCATGCCACATGTTAAACAGTTTAAGAAATAAAAAAAATATTTTTTGCTAGACTTTGTTCGATTACTGGGTATTTAGCGGCTTTATAATCTGGATGGTAATAATACGACTGTGAGTACGTACGATCGCTTGAGTAGGCCTTTTATGATATGATGGTCACGAGGGCGGAACATTTGAAGTGGCTTCATAAAAGGTACATTAAAGTCGTCCATGCCCATCGCCCAAGAGGTTGTTTCCAGTATTTTTTCTAACTTGGTGTTCAAGTCCTCTCTCTTATAGGAACTTATGACTGTTTAATTTTATAGTGCAGCTCAACCAGTTAGAATGTTGGATCCAATGGCTTACTGTTGGTGCTATAAAAGGTAAAAAGGTGTAGATTTTTTATTAGAAATATCTCTCCATTCAAATACTTCTTCGTTCTGTAGGAACAATTGTATTTCACGAAGTTACTTCTTAAGTTAAAAGTACCTTCAGTGCCTTATTTCGACCTCTTTAAAACCCTTTTTCGATCCCCTACTCTATTTGCACACCGTAGCCACATTGGAAAGCCTCAGACGGGATTCGCTTTAATCCTGCCCTTTCCGTCTACCAAGTACGATGACGATTAATAAATCGATAATTAAGCACTTGCATTTTCTTATTTGCTCTGTTGAGCTTGGTAGCATAGTAGATTTGATGATTCTTCTAAGTTTCGAAAATCAATTTTGCGTCCGAAGCGTGAGAGCGGATATTTCACCAATGCAATCAAACCCCCATAACCAACGTCTCTATTGCAAAGTTTCAGTTTCAAGGTCTATCTTGATTCCAATCTCAATCTAACGGAAGCAAAATATGCTCGAGTTTTTTTCGGCATCACATTTACAACAAAGATCGTACCTGATATGTCAACTAAACCCAGCAAAAAATTGTAAATTATTGTGATCTAAATATTAACCCCTGAGGCTGAGGAGCAATTGATAAACGCTTTACTTCCGACAAAAAAATCAGTTTAAATTTCGTTCGGTTTCTTTCATTATAAGTCAAGATTTTAGATAGTTGATTTGCAGTAGAAATAAAATAGTTTTCATTTTCTAGCTGATACAGGCTAGCTTAGTATTAGGTGATTATTTTAAATCTCGACTCTACAAGTGAGAATTTTCGACTAGTGTCCCATTTTTCCTCTAATGCTGTGCATGTTTTTTTTAAACTGTCAACTAAATGATCGCCATCCACTTGGATATCTAATATCCACACAACCTTCTAGTTGTACGACTGGAATTTCTTCTCTAGGTGTAATTTATTGGAAGTCACTTCTAAGGTGAAGTCTGACTACATTTGGTTTTAGAAAAAATGTAATCATCGGGAGAAATTCACGTCGTCCTGAAGGACTAACCTAACCTAAGTGATTGAAATCCGCCCCTGATGGGAAGGGGTGGTTTTTAGTACCGTTTCCTTCCGATTGATTCCCCATATCGGCCGGGACAATATAGGGAAGAGCAAACTCTATTTTGCGTTATGCTTTTGCACTTTCGGCGTAGCCGCTGGCACTTGTCCTTTGTGCCTCCCAGTGGCGTTAAGCTTCCAGTCGCATGAAATCCCCCTCACACCTCAGTTGCCATAGCAATAGATTTCTCTCTTCCCCTCTCTCTACGAAGAACAATTTCATTTACCCTAGGTTAAGTGGTTTCGAATTTCAAGAGTGGGCTTTGCCACACCTTCCCTTTACTACGTTAAAGTCAGTTCAAAGTCTTTGTGACTTCGTAAACAGATGTGCTCTACTTAATAACTCCTATTCATTGAACCAATGATTTCAGAATGTCCCGATCCTTATCGATGGCATCATTAAACCGATTACACAATTCTACTCGCCATGACACGCCCATGGTAAAACTTGATTAGCCCTTTAGCCATTTTTGAGTTTGATTTTAAGTGCACAACGGATTAATGTGGGTTGCCACAATGGGAAGTTGTTTCCCTTCTTGTCGTTGGAGTGAATAGTGCACGAAGAAAAGACTAGAGTTTTTTGTATCTGGTACCATAAGCCATCAACTTTTGTAGCAAGAACGCCTTATAGCTTCCATTGGTTTAAGAAGTTAGCTCTTTTACGATGAACTCTAGACAAAAGTGTTTGGTAAGAATAAGAATTCTCGACACTAAAGAAATATAAGTACAATTTTGCATTCGAATTTCCATAAGTAAGCACATCTTGAGGGATTCTTGCGCACAATCATGTTGCCATCTGGTTCTATTCCACCTTTCCCTTGCCCCAGGAGATAGGCTAACGAAGATCAGTGCGCATATCGCAATGTGTACTAATCTCGAAATGATATTAATAACTGAAAGCATTAGTGGATTTCATGTAGTGGATATGGCTTACTGGAGCTATTAGAAGGAGACTGGAGTTGTCTTTGTGCTGCATAATGTTCACCGTTTCGATGGGGTTTTTGATGCTACAATCTGAGATGAGTGGAGGCATTCTAACAAGGATGGAGTGATTTCACCATTTTGTTTCTTAAAGTTTATATTAGTATTCCCGACTACACTCGAAACGTGCTTCAAACTGCCTAACAGCCTGATTTCGGATACAGGAAACTCATCTTCTTTTTTTTAAAAAAAATTCAAGCGATGATTTATAAAAAGTAATCATTTGAGTTTTATAGGAAACTAGGACAATCGGAAGTTGTAAATTTCTACAAATAACCTACTACGTGGTCATACTTGTAAATGAATACTATTTTACAGGTATTTGAGTACACATTTCGTGGATTCACAAAGAAGCATTTTAAGCTTGTTTGAAAAGGGACTTAGCAGAATGTTTATGTGGGCATTGACTTGCGACTTGCCATGTATTTCTGCAAGTAACTACGGAGGTTATGCCTTTCAGCAGACGAGACCAATCCTCAAACCGCTCCCAAATCGAACCATGTCTTACTACTAGCAAGTATTTGGCATCGGCGTGATCCGAAAAATCAAGCTTACTGTCGAAGGTACATACGTGCCTGCTTGGGTGGTCATGAGAAGCGCCATTATGTAGAGGGTTATCTTAGGGAAATCCTTGTGCACTCCAGTGTGCAAGGTAAAAGAAGGTGCTTTTGAATCTGCCTGACTTTCACAGGTTTATAAACAAAGGGTCACCCTTGTGACGCTTAACTTCTTTTCTTTCCCATCGGCTTAAAGCCGTGCACCATGCTACGTAGTTCGCAGCTTGTAGAAACACGGGATCCCGTCACTGTGCACATGGCATTTTCTTTGGTGCGAGAGAAATCTCCTCCATCTCCTTTCCCTTCCCCCTCCGTAGTGGGCAGCGAAGGTGATGATGCGTGTGGACTGCAGTCATAACTCAGTGTCAGTGAGCTAACCATTCGCGGTGCAGATGATTTACCGTACCCCCTGAAGGATTACCACAAAACCACTCATCAAGCTCGGCTCCTCTCTCCTCTGTACACGCGCATTAGTAGCATTTAGCCCGTGGACCAACTCCTGCGTTTAGGAAATGTGGAAATTGCAATCCACCACAATGTGCTGTGTAAATAGACACGCTCACCAGGATTTCCATTTAGCCTTATAGATAAGAAAAGTCGTATCTGTGAAGCCAGGGTTGTAAAACATTCTTTGATTCGTTAAGTAAGTTAGTCAGTTGTCTATATAGGCTAGAGGAAACTCCTACGACGCACTTGATACACATCAGATTCTTCAAACTCCTTTCACTAAATCATTTTGACATTGCTGGTATCTCAGATTGTGTGTTAAAGAACAACATCGCCCTTCGTAGATTAAATTTGCTTCCAGGAATTCAATTAGTCTTATGCATTTTATTATCTGATTAGCGAAGCAAACAATGTTTCATGTGTTCCTAATTAAAGACTACGGTTAAAAAAGTGGATTTGTGGCATGCTGCATGTTCAACCGGTGCTTGAAATATTGACACTGTGAAGGTCTCCTGCTTTTACGACATCCTCAAACGAAATGCAGTGAAATTTTCCACTGTTAGACTACTGCTTTTAGGCATTTGTGGCGTTTGAATGTTCTAGATCACTTAGACAATTCAAATACGTATACGAAGCACACCACTTTATCGATCGTTAAATGTATATGCATAAACAATCATTGTTTTGTGTTCTTTCGGAACACTGGTACATCTTACGTTCCCGATTTGCTTATATAACAGCTTTGCGGAGGCGGTGAGGTGATTAATAATCACTTTGGAACACACTAAGCCTCATTGGCTAAAGTGGAAGAGTTTGAAATGAAACTTCAACCAGAGCGCCACCATTATGTAACTTCCAACACGATTTTACGAAGCTCCATATTAATTGTTCTGGAATAGCCATGTCTACCAATAAAATTTTCAGCCTTAAGATTTCAATTTATGTTTAGCAGTCAATAGGAGAGCCTATGAACTTAATAAAGAAATAGGATTATTTATTTGCGAAGCGTATATGGGCGAGGTCCCATGCTACTTCCTTTGCATGGTTGTTTGATCTCAATGTCGGTTGGTACCTACATGACTTTTACAATCAAAAGTTAAAATATCGTAACGTTATTTCGGGGTTAATATCTTTGCTTCGTTTGCAGGTGATTACTACACCACCGTTATTCTGTTAATAGAGGTAATTTAAACTCTTGGATGAAACAACTTGCTACAAGTTCATTTGAAGGCTTTTATGCATTACAAATAGATGAGGGGTTGCAAACAAAGGAGGCATTAAGTGTAGTGATAAATTCATATGATAGAAACTACATGAATTCACCTGAGGTTGTTTTGCATAAATGTAAATTAAACTTTACGAACTTGTACTCAAGGCTACTTTCGAATTCGAAGGAAATATTTACTGTAAAACCTAGTACTCTATTCATCGGTGAAACGACCACCAATTCCAGTTTAGGATCCGTTTTTTTTATTTTTTATTAATACGTTTCAGGAATATTTTTTGCAGTACTATTAATATCTTTGATTTATTACTTTATTTAGAGTTCTGATACCATGATGTGGACCCTGAATTCTCCTTTTAACAATGCGTAGGAGATCAACTTGTTACATGCTAGTAGTTAAAATCGAAAATGCCTTCAGGTCCCTCGGCCTTAAAGCGACATGCAAAATGCAATTTTCGGTTCAATATTGCGCCCCATTCTGTGGTTCAAGGTCTAGTTCCAATTTTATTACCACTGCTTCCACTTTGCAGTTCCCTCGTAACTCTCCCATTTGCATGGCAGTGTGTATCCTGCCTGAGATTTTTTCGCCCGTTCGCCATTGGCTACCTCCCTGTGATCCCCAAAACTTGCATTTAGAACAAAAAATACCTAACTATTAACCCTTCACGCATAGCACTACATGCCTGATGGCCATTTCGTGCTAGTAAATTTTGATTTAATAGTTCCATTGCCTAGCATAATCACTTTGAAATTGAATCGAAAATAACACTAATAAGGGCTTATATCGTTGAAAATCGAGTGTGTTATTTGTGTGTGATCATAACATCCAATGCTTTTCTCAAGCTACTATTTGCCCTGTGGTCTTCAAAGTAGTAATATACTCACCAATCGATGCATCACATTGAGGTGCGTAAGCAATTGTGGCGTCCTCCCCAAATGCTAAGCTAATTGCGATGGTTTGCCAATGTACTGGCCCACTCGTAACTGACTGGCCAACTGAATGGGAATGCAGGGCAGGAGTAGCAAACTAGCGCGTTTAGTACGAGAGTCAAGTGTGCGAGATTGCACTCAAGAAGCCAGTTTAATGAAGACAACTGCAACCTCGTCGGGTGGTGAAGAGTAGTGGGGCAAGGAGATTTCCTCTCTAAACGGTCTTAGCTCGCAAACTGGAGAACGCACTTGGTAGCCATAGTAAAATTAGTAATGATTGGTTAGCTTAGTAAAATTATGGGGTATATCTTATACTGGGCAAAGTTGAATGGGTAAGATGTACATCCCGTTTCCCAGTTATCGTGAAGAACAAGGTTATATGAAGCGTGGAGAGTAATTATCTTCTGTTCTAGTAAATACTATACACTATTATTACATTTAGATAGTTTAAAAAGATTGAGAACCAATGGCACACAAAATTGGGTATTTACGCATTTATGTCATCCATTTACCTAGATAACTGCAATGGCGTCATAAAATAACACAAAATTCGACTTTTAATTATAGTGTGTCTAAAACAATCCCAGCTAATGTAGTAAACGCAGCTGATTCTATTGAGTTCGCAAGTTATCCGCAAAATTTACAAACCAGGAACAGCCATTCACAGTCAGATCCAACTTTCATATAATAGTTTTCATTAATTAATCCAGTTGGATTGTTCTCACCATTTCATAATCAAAATCACCGTTGAGGAATCCTCTGATTCTGCAGCTTTCATTCGCATTAACGCAGGTGAATCCATAGGTTAGACGTCGTCTTTTTACCATAGGGGAAGGTTTTCCACCACCAGAAACCACGCCGATTCTACAAAGGGCGCAAAAATCCTTTATCCCTTCTAGATTCGATATCAGGTGAGAAATACGGAGGAAGAGTCGGGAAGTCGAGTAGTTTGCCACAAAAACTTTTTTGACTGTGTGAAGGATAAAACAATGCTCTAAACCGTTATAGAAACCAAGAATAATCTGGAAAAGTTATTTACTGCCGCTCTTGTATCACCCCGTTCCATAGTATTTAAACGAAAAGGCATGAATGTATTCAAATTAACTACCACGGATGTTTTTGAAGCTTTCATTTTCTATTGTATACGAACTGAACTCGTATGTAACTGCAGACTTCGGTATAATAGTAAATGCCACGGTACGCCCTCGTTTGGTAGGTAACAGTGTCACAGAGATCAAATGCATCCGCTTTACATGTGATTATGCAAATTTGGATAGGCCTATTCACCTTGGCTTGTCATTTAAGGATTGTTCTACGACTCGCAGTTATAATTAGTTTTTAATTTATTATGTCAGCTATAAACACCAACAGCTTCTCCTGGGTGCTTATGCGAATAAGTGTGAGCAGGGAATACCTCTGTGGTAATAAAAAGCTCCTATCGAACTAATGGAAGTGTTTCCAAATACATTTGACATCGCCTTCGTCTTGAAAAATCATCTCAAAGGTCACACTTTGCATGCTCAGTTCTCTTGTGTATAAGCCTCATAGAATCGCGAACAAATCGAGGTTATCTTCGGTAGATTAATGGCTTCTTAACCCAGTCTTTCCCTTTATCCTAATTTTAATAAAAACAAAACTTTTCCACTGCATCTGAGCAAGTTACCTTACTGAAGGAACGCCTTCTAGGTCATATTTGTCATCATTTCTTCTGGCATTGATAGCTAGTCATGAAACGTTGTGTTTATATCTAACCAAAAAAAAACGTCGTGAGTAAACACGTGCTACAAGGCGAGAGCTGAGATCGAAGTACCATTTTAGCTCCGGAGCTTTATAAAATGGTACATGTTATGTCATTAAATGGTATGTGTCATGATTGGGCCACAATTCTATCCAGGGATCGTAATTGCATCATCCATGACAACCCAAATGGCCTTCCTAACCGCACCTGCACATGGAACTGCTCCACACAGCCTCTAAACGAGACTTTTGTGAATTGGCAGTAATCGAGTATTGGTTATGTGACCTGTTCCCACTGAAGGATTGTCTTTGCAACTCTAGAACGATTGGAACTTTCACTGTAGCCTCACATAAGTCCGAGAGTAGCTAGTCTGGGACCTGGTTCAAGGGTTTAGATTTATCCACGAGTTGATGAGTAATATGGGCTTCGATTCACGCTATACCAATGAGTTGGTATGACAGAATCCATATTTTGACATCCAGGAGTCTCTGCTCACTGTTGGCGATAAATGTGAGCATTTATCGGCGGCCACTGCTAGCTTAAGAAGCCAACCATGTTTATGCATGCCCATGTAATAGATTGGCCATTTAAAAACGGTGATTGATGTTGCTGGAATTTAGTGACCAAAATCGTTCATTGTTTGCTGATTGGATATTTCAGTTATACGTCTTCTCTTACATTTATCGTACTCGCTCCTGCGCAAGCACGCCACACCCGGTAAAGTCAAGCAGATGTTTTATTAGTGCTCTAGTGCAATTCAACAAGTTAGGCCATTTGTTTACTGCGTTAACGGTTGGTACGGTTTATACTTCTACGAATGGTCGTATCTTCATCGGCCTAAATGAGACCACTTATTCTTGAAGAAAGGGCTTAATAAGCCAATGGTACTAAAAAGTAGCGACAGGTGTTTATTATAATTTAGTAATAAGCTCTTAAAAGAGTGAACGCATAGAAAGCTCCAGATCAGTAGGATCGATTTAAAAGCAAAAAGCTCAAATATTTGTTTTGCGTCCACTGTTTGCAGAGTCTGTTTTCTTGATATGTCGATTGATGGTTCATAACCTACCTGACTTAGGCGTAGTTTACTTGAGGAATGTATTTTTAAGAGAATTTCATTATTAAGTATAAAAGTTAACTTTCTGAGTGCTCGTGGTGGTATGTTTCATAACTGCGTCGGTATTCTTACAAATGAAGGCAGAAATTCAAGTAATAACTATGACGGATCAACAGTTTAATGGTCTGCATTTATAAGTTCATGTCGATGAAGTCGTCATCTTTATAATTTCGTATTTATCAGTAGTGCAGGAACGCAATGTCACTGCTGTATTGGGCAACGCTGTCTTCGGGAAAGTTTATGTTGCCCACATTTAGGAAAATTAATACTGAAGGACCAGGTTTTCTGGTAGTGGACAAAGTTAAACCAAATCAACTGCTTTATAGTTTGAGGTGGAACTTCTATTGCCTTCCGTTCTTAGTCCTTTCGGGGTTTGAAATTCAATTCGTCCCGTTGATATTTCCAAAATTCTAACTGTATTAAGCGACCATTACCGAGTTGGGCGTTAACCCTACCCAAATGCGCACTTAAATCCATAATGCCATAGTTGTGTACATTGCCTAGTTCAAGGTCCCATCTCTATAGGCATACCCTCAACCATAAGTGAAACTGTAAATCAAGTCAAGTTCCTAGCTTAATTTGGTGCTTTAACTAGGGATGATTGGTATTCTTGGATGTTTTTATCGCCTACTGGTACGATTAAATCTCAGAAGTGCACTGATAATTTATTAAAGACCACGCATTTTTTCACGAATGCTACATCTTTTATAGCAGCTAAAGCAATTTGTTATGTCAATTGTAATTGGGAACTTCGTAGTTTTATCGGCTGTTAGAGTTTACGTTAGCACTTATGAATTCATTATTCATAAATAATTGAATCGTCCCTAATTCGGATCGTTCATTCGCCTTCCAAAGCGTTGGCTAGAAAACTCTGTTGTGACATCTCACCATAACGAGTTTGTTACTTGTCTTTCTAGAGTCATTGACTTCGTTATTCGTATAATTAATTGAATCAGCACCGCGTCAAGAGCAATGCAGACTGTTTTTGGGGGATTAAATCGCCTTTCTATCCTGGATTCTGGAGTGCTGAATCTAGGATTGAATTCATAAGCAATGTAATTTATTTTTTTCCTTTTTTAATATATTTTAAGAAGCGAGAATAATCTGGTATACTAAATAATCTGTTTACTGTTTTCCAATAGCTATATTTGTGAAACGCTGTACAGGTATCGTGATTTATGAGCCGATAGGATGGGAAGTGGATGGAAATGCCAGGAAGAGAATCCGTCAATTAAAAATTGCATTTGTGCCGCGAAACAAAACGACCTTGATGAAGGCTATAGTTATGAGTATTCAAAAGGAGAGTTTTCAGCTCTGAAACTAATAACTATACTAGGAGTAAAGTCTATCGTCAGGAGTAGCACCTACCATAGGTGCTATCGTTGAGTGTTACTCGTCTGTTGATTGTTTCAAGTTCTAAACAGAGCACGCACGCGTGTGGTAGAGAACAAGTTCATGCATTTCTGCTGCAGTTTTGGCCCCGACATTGCGTGCTTCCTTCCTTAGCCCTCACCACTTCTTTTGTGCCATGCTTTTGGATGGGCGCCCAGGGTGAAATTCTGTCTGCTGTGCTTGGCGTCTAGGTTAATAATTGGCATCCTTTTAGGTGAATTAGGAAAATGATTGCCATGATCCAATATTATTATTATTATTATTATTCTTAGAATGGTGCTTGATTTCCATGAAGGAGATCGATTGTTTAATCCGATTCCCTTAGTGCATGCATTCATTTCCACATATGTGTGTTTAAAAGAAGAGCTCGCTATGAAAGTGTTTGTTTAAAAATTCTATCTCATAAAAATGTGCTTTGGGGATTCTAATCAAGATTTCATTTAATCGCTCCACTGTGGTACTGTTGAAATTATTGAATATCTACGATTTTGATGACTTCGGCTTTCTCCCAAGGGCAAATTTTAGAAGTCTGTCACTCCTCGAACTAAGGTGCACCCATCTTGCAACCCAGGTCATTTACGTCACACACACCTTTTCAAAATCCAACCTCAATATATTGCGCAATTAAAAATGGACGCCCATTGTAAATACACCTTTCTTTACTACTTAGTCCTCCTATTATATTTTCAAACACGGAATCCGACAAAGGTCGTGCCAACCAAAAAGTTAACGTGGCAATACATTTTCCCTACTTATTTGAACACGATCTTCCATGTGAGCTTAGGGGCTATTTAACGAGCATTATTATTAAGAAACTCAGAATTTCTTGGCATTATTTTAGTGATTTTGTGCAGCGGTCGGTCTAGTGGTTCTGAAAAATGCGACAGTGCACCGTGCATCTCATTCAAAATTAAAAGCTTGCCGCCTGTCACTTGGATATGAAACATGTCCCATAAGGATAAGGTGGAGTCCGATTCTAAATTAGGTTAGTGGTTAATTAGCTGGAAGTTATCACAAATAATGGAATGAATTTTTCTCATTTGCCTCAGTATAATTAACATTGCTCTCTTCTGAAGGGGTTTGTGTCACTTTTCGGTCCTGGCCGATTTGACTTTTCTTTTTGTTGCATTATTTTTAATTGTATCTAATTTTGAATGGTGCCATAGTATAACTGTCACGAAAAACCCTAGAGAAGGGGAAAATTAAAATTGAAAATCAGTATTTAACTCGTTTACGTGTTGCGTCAATAGTCTATTAATTGTAACTCAATTTTTAGCAATTCTTCTAATGATCCTAACAATGAAAAATATACTATTTTTTCTTACTTTTGTAAATAAATTAATTTGGTATAAATTGCTTAATGTTTATGATACTATCAACTTCAGTGTTGATTAATCCTTTGCTGACTTCGGAATCATTTGAATGAAACATTTAAGGTGAAAAGTAGCTAAGTCCCAATGTTTTTTATCTTTCACCTTTGAAATGACCGTTTGCCCTTCATTCACCCTCTTTTTCCTAAATTTTGGAATAAAAAGCAAGTCAATAAACTCTCCACTAAATGGTCTACTGTAACGTTATTAGATTCTGCTTGAATACATTGGTTCAAGCAAGAGAAGACAATTTCAGCAGTTATTTCCTAAAACCATTGCGCCTTAAGTAATGTGATAACAGTCCATCTGAGCAGGAGACATTGATTTCCTTTCTCGAACACGAAATCTGTGTTAAATGGCATTTTGCAACTACGATTATGTGCCCAGTGGAATTGTTCGTCTATGTTCTAGTACACATCTCCCCATTTGTGGATAGCTGTTAACTTTTCCTAGTATTCATCATTGCGTTAGCTTTGGTCGCTGTGTGCATCATTCGGGGTTAATTAGAGGAAGCGCGATGGCGGCAAGCATTTCTCTTCACCCATAATTATGGGGCAATTCGGCACTCCTGCCCAATGCTTCAGGCCTTATTCATGATAGGTAAATATTTCGATACATCGGATCCATCTGTTGAGTACATTGTTCATCAATAGAGCTAGATTTGCTAGTTAAGGCAGTTTGGTGTCTTTTTTGAATCTAAATGCAAAAAAACGATAATTGGAGAAGCTTTTAAAACCTGCTAATGACTAATTTAAGTGATGCTGTCTAAGTTTGACGTGTACACTGACAGTTTGAACTTATTTCCCGTTTCCATTTCATCGAATTAAGTAAGGCAAGTTCATGTCGAAAGTGCATATTTCACCTCACTAGATTAATGTTTCGTACTTTTTTGCTTTAGCAACTACAATAATATCATTTTGCCAAACAAGAGACTATAAAATGCCTTTTACCAGTATCCGAAAGGGGAGCATAAACTGCGACTTAGTGGACTTTATTGTTTTGGGGTTTTTTACGATGTCTGTTTCGGATTCGGTGCAAAAGGCGAGATGTAAATGGAGCGATTGTATCAAATACTATTCCTCTAATCACTATTGTTTCCACATTATACTCTCTGACAAGTATTCTGAGTACAAACTTGTGTCAATAATATGAATGCTAGGGATAAAGTAGGACAATCATTGCTAGTTGTCAAAATTCACGTATTGACACTCTGAAGAACAATGGGATCGAAGGTGAATCGAATCAGTAGTGATTCTGGCACAATTATTTTTTATGACTACATCCTTTATAGTAGGCCTATTAATGCCAACGGCTTAGGGTTCGGTGACACCGAACACCACTTTTAATGTGGTCATTTTAGTTCATTTCAAGGCTTCTTCAACTGCAAGATTTGTCATTCACTTTTATCGATAGTCCGAGAATTTCGTTTTTTACTCTTCAGTCACTTCATTCTTTAGGAGATGCCTCGAGAGTATTGCGTATTACCGCTAATTAATTGCCAACCACATAAAAGTTTTGCAGTATACGTATCTTTTGTCGGAGTACCAATTACAGCAATAGCAAATCAAAGCTATGTCGATAATTTCTTCCTTCTTTTGACGTACATATAGTTTGCTATTTGATGCTTTCCCAGAATCAAACCCCTTTTCCACTGATTTGAGACCTAATGTTTCTTGACGCCTACTAGCCTTAAATGAGTTCACTTTTCCTTTTATTAACCAACAATACGACCTCATATTTATAATGATTGCCTACGTTATTTTCGTACAGGATCCAGTGACAGCGATGTCCCGAGGCTGTGGTTTCTTCGAATACGCAACATCGCGATCGGCAGATCTGGCCTGCGTTGGTTTGGCCAACCACCCTGCCGGCGGAGGGAAGTTTTTCGCTATCCGCGCTGACCACCTTCTCGTGGCCCCTCACCCCACTCCCCTCTCCTCCCTCGCTGTCCCCGCGTCCAATCCTCCCTCGTCCCCGTTGGCGACCATCGCCGCTCAAACCGCCACGACCGTGCTCTGTCTGGCCAACATGGTCTCCCCACGCGACATCGATTCGCCCGAAGACTATGCGGATGTGCGGGAGGACGTGCGTAGCGAATGCCTACGCCACGGCACCGTCATTAACATCCACATTCCCCAACCAAAGGCAACAAGCGCCCCTGCCGCTGGAGGCAAGATCTTCGTGGAATTCGCCAGCGCCCAGCAGGCGAAGGCGGCCAGCTTGGCGCTGGAAGGGCGCATGTACAACGGACGCAAAGTGACCACAAGCTTTTGTGATCCAGTGCGCTATGCCACTGGAGAATACTATGGAGGAGGCTAAGAGCTGCACCAGATATTTTATGACCTCCAGTCATCGTTTGATTTCGGTGAGCGTGCGTAGAATCGCGCACGCATATTTTTAAAGCCCCTGTGTCTCGCCCAATGAATCCCTGTATTTGGATTGCGTGCTGGTTGAATATTTTTCCTTGGTTCTTAAATCCTCATTCGTGTAAGTCCTTATCCCGGCTCTTTGTGCCACCTTGCGTAGGCTGAGATGTTGAATGATAAAGTTATGGGTAACCGGAAGTGTGTGAAATAGAATGCACTATTTGTCTCATACCTATTTTGATTTGTAAAAGGCTGGCACTGTTTTCTCAAAATTAATTAATTTATTTTTTTCAGTCAAAAGGTGATTGGGCATGAAATAATCTCCCGGACATTTGCTCAATGCAAGTCGCCAAGGAGGCATTTTAGCGGGACCATGAAAGCACCAATGCTTCTGCATTGCTTATTGTGTTGAACTCATCTGTGATGTATTTCATTTGCCGAATTCGCCCATGGGTGTAGCAGGACGCCTCGAAACGCATTTGATCTGTGAGAGTGTCTGATGCTTGATGCACTTTGCTCTAGAAGATTCAACCAGTTTAGCTCAATATGACGTCCTAACCGATGCTTTAGCTGAAATCCATTGAACTGGAACATTTCGTAGTTTCGATGAATCTAAAGTTCATGAAGTGAAGATAAGGGAATTTTTTGAAATACAAGTATCTCCAAGGTGGAACAAAAGTTGTAGTAAAACAAAATCTACTTGACAGATATTTGACTAGAAGAAGGTTCAACTGAACAAGTGATGTTGCAAGAATACCAGCCTACTTACCTTTCGTGGAAGGCAATTTACTCCAAAGCCTGCCCTAGGGCGGTGTCAGTGAGAAGCGAGAGATTCATTATATCAGAAAAGATCTATTTCGGGTAACCGAGTGGCTCTCTTGGAAATCTTAGCAGGATCTTGCAAAGCATCTACGTTTATCTAAGAGGATGGCCGAAACTTTTCGGCAACTTAGAACTTCACAGAAATTTGAATTAAGTTGCGGCCGATTTGCCCAGAGGCATATGTGGAGGCAAGATGAACGAATGAAATCTTCTGAAACATCTGTCCCCAAAGCCAAGCGCAAATGTCAGGAAATTTAAAGTCTTCAACTTTTGCTCAAAAAACCTGGGCTAAGAACTAGTTTCTGTCAACTTCACGTGCCTACCGGTTCAATTTACACACTTTTATCGATGAACGTCATTTCATATTCAAACAAAGATTGCATATTCTGACAGAAGCACAATTTTTGGAAAAGATATTCCTTTCTAATAATTTAAGGAAATTTAAAATGCTTCAGCCATTATAACAACGTGCTTAACTGCGAACACTGGGAAGACTTGCTCTGGCATTTTCTAGAGACATTAAATACGTTTTTACACCAAGTTCTGAATTAAAAAAATGACTTAAGCAAAAATATTCGTAGGAACCATTACAGCTGCCAAATGCACCGCGGAATTCAATAAATGTACAGAGATAATTTATAAAAAGGCAGTTCAAGAGAGATGGAAATGAAATGCAGAAGTCAAGAACGTCTTCCAACTGAGGGACAGTTTGCCCCCTCTCCAGAAGCCGTAGCAGGGAAGTGGCATTCAGGCAAACATTTGGACTTAAATGACACGGGAGATGAAGGGCACATGATAGATGAGTAGGGGAAGAACGAGCTATAATTGCCCTGAAGTAAAGACCATAAGTGAGCAGCAGTGCTGATTTCCTTATTTGTCGATTGAGGCCGCGTTCGGTGGCTTCACGCTTACTAAGGTGCATTAATTGATATTCAAGAATGCAATCTTATTTGAAACTGGTGACAACAAAGAACAAAGAAGTTATTTATTGCATTAAAATTCATTAAACATTCTAAATAATGTCATTGTCATGTCGAATGAGAGCACCGACAGGTTTTATTGTGACTGCTTCATTCATAGCCCACGGGACTACCAGAATCAGCTATTATTCAATTTGTATAAACAGTAATTGAGGTTTTAGGACACGGACAAGACTAAACCAGTATCACTAGCTTATATCAAATGACAAACATTGGAATATGCTAGTTACAAAAATGCTCCAAAATATTGGTTGACCTGTCTATTTTCGCCCCAGCTCAATGTCTTCTGGGTTCCGAATGCATAAGCAACACCTGTATGAGTACCTTAGTTGAGCAAAGCGCTCTAGGAGAGGCAGATGATGGACAAGCATGGATGCTTTGAATGGCTAAAGAGTAAAAGCGGCCAAAACTCTGAAGCGAATGTTACAGACTGTGCATTAAGATCATATAGCGATTCACTGGCATAGTAATGACCTACTCATTAATGCTACATCAATGAAGTTAATTGAGTGACTGATGGGCTTTAAATTCACAGTGATTTATTATAAATTTCCAAGAAACTGGAAAATTTGAATTCTACAAAGAATATTAAAATCGAAATCAGGTTAGAATTATAGTACGCGATGATTGAAATCAAGCGCTTTAAACGCATAAGTTATAAGTGACTTGGATGTCTAGATACATTGACAAATCTTTCAAAAGCATCTAAGCCGAATATTGTGATTATTAGTCAAACCGTCTGGGTTGGTATGAGCTTCATCACTGAGCAACAATAATTTACAAATATGGAGCAAATAGGTCCATAATATAAACCAATGCTTTGTCACACTACTAGTCTCACAGTAGACTACTTGAACATAGCGGGAAAGACGAATGAAAGATGTTAGACAAAGCAAGGCTGATATCTAGGGCTGTCTGGAAAGCAGACAATGCAAAGCCACAAGGTATCATCAACCACTTGTTTCTAAAGGAGCTTTAGTCACGCAAGGAACATTTATTCGGCCATTGGCTGAAAATATGTACATTCGAGAATGGGAGATTTAATAGCTCCATCACTTGTCTCATACGAAGCCTAGTCGAAAATTGCGGTACCCCAGCCGAAAACAATGGTGTATAAAACAAACAATTCGTAAATGCAAACTACAAACTGCAAATAGCAAAATAAATATAGTTAATGAACCTCAGACTCTTATGGTTATACTTACTTGCTATGGACACTTTTCCGGCTTATCAAATACCAGTTGTTCAAAATCGGGACCAGGTCATGCAAGATGGGCACGTGAACGCAGCCCATCCTAGACAAAACAAGCTACGATTTGTGGTGTCCCAAAATGGAGACGGGCCCTTCCACACGCACTTGACGCCTTCCGCATTCGCTAATGCCACTAAGTGTTCACCGAAGCTGCCAGTGGTTAGTCATATCCAAGTGCAGTTGCCGTTTAGTTGCGTTAAAACTAGCAGAGGGAAGAGCAAATCGTTTGTACGTGATTTACTAAATAAAAATACGCTAATCATACCAGGTTCCTCTTCAATAGTTCTACCATAGGAAACTACCCTATCTACGCATTGAAATGTGCATTTATTGACGATGGAATTATTACTCAAATATCTGGTAATTTATGCAAGCTGATAAATGTAGGTCGGCTCAACCAAAGCCACCCTGTTGTCCTTAGGGTAGATGGTTTGGAGCATCCGTGAGCAGGGAATCTGTAGGTGCTTGCTCGTTCCATAATTCGAAGTGCTTTGCAGCTTCGGACGTGGGATAATTACAAACTGCGGCATGCAATGAATGCTGCTTGAGTCATACCAATGACAGACGCCATTGAGATTCATGGTAATTAAATGGTAATTTTCTCCTACACTGAACTGTCCAATCTAAGCTTTTAATCAATGGCCATTCTCAAAGGTTGAAATTGCAGTGGCAAATTGGGTCTATTTACGACAGTCAGTGCAAGAATCTTCCAAGCAATTTATCTAAAGCCTTCACTACAAACCAGACTTCAAATGCAATATTCTTCTGCCCTTCTAGCGATTATATTGATCTATTTATTTATCAAAATCGCTATCAAAACAATGCTTGTGTGCTCTTTCTTGACCACATTTCCTGTTTCATTGCTCTAAAAGTGATAATGAGTGATTCAGTACTCGAAAGACCGCCTGTAATGTTAAAATTGATGGTAAAACAATTGGTGAGCAGTTATATACTTGCTCTATTCGTATAGTTCTGTAGTTTCATAAATATTCCACTGGAATTAATTACTTTTCCGAAATCAGGTTGAATTAAAACTTTTTTCAACGAATTGTCTCTATTTTCCTTGCACACACCGGTTTCATTTTAGGAGGGCGTCAATTGAGCTACGTCAACGCAGTTCGGTGATACGGAGCGTGCGTTAAGCCAATTCCAGATCCTGGCAAGCCTATTCATCAACTCAGAAGCGGAGAGCCAATTAGGTAACATGGATCTCGCTAAATTGATTGGAAGCACGAGATTATGTCCCTTGCAACGATGGTGTTGAAATCCAATAGGTCCTATGCTTTCAGTTGCGTGACCATGTCTGCATCTCCGAAAATTCTACCATCTTACGCAAACAGTGGGTCAGCATACACGTGTCTATCATACAAGGATATCAACGAATTTATGTGACAAAGTTACCATTTACCTGGTCAAAAGTGTAAAGTGACACTGCAATCAGAATAACTATTTTAACAGTACGAATGATAGACAAAATGCTTCAAGAAGCAGCAATTATGATATATAAATAAAATATATTTAAACCTTCACTAATCATTCAATAATTTTATCAAAATTTGCCTCAACTTTTTTTTCGAAATTGCCTCCAAAAAGCGAATAAGATGGATAAACAATTGCCTAAGGATTCTAGCGAATTCTCCAACCATGCTTCTATGTAATGGATAGCTTGCCATCAGCCGAAAGTAAAATTGCACTCAATCACGAAACATCCCAATAAAATTATGCTGTTTTATTGAGTTTACAAAAGTGATTGACGTTTGAAATCAGTGGTACGGTGTCTCGAAAAGGTACTTTGCAATTCAGTGCCAAAATCTATATATATATATATATATATAGAATGAAATTAAAACGAAAGAATGGTGTTAACTGCTTCCGATTTCCCTTCAATTAAGTGGCTTTTTGTATGAAATAAAAAAAACTTAAACAGCTATCTCTTGGACCGCTCTTTTTTGACGAAAATGTATATTTCGAGTTGCATTATTGCTGAATGGAATTGCTAATAAATAACAACGGGATTCCTTGAAATTGATTCCACGCTTAATCAGTGTCCATCGTTGTGTTTTTTATTATCAGGTTTAACAGATTAAGCTCGAACTTTAATATTGCTTTTAGAGTTTTGCACCTTAAATATGATTAGATAATTTAAAAATGTAATTTTTACAGACTGCGATAAACCGAATAATTCGCACTATTGCAGCATTGGCATAGTAACACCGTTTCAGAACTCCAATAAATGAATTAGTTCTATCGTGCTATACCCCGTTAGGAAACTACTCTTATGAAAAATCTCTTATATTAATCGGATAGTGTGCTAACCACTTTTACATTTGTTTAATTATTTCAATTCTTCCGCTAATGCAAGTGCGTGGGATCTTAATGGGAGCCAAGATTATGGCAAATTATCCTTGACCATTTTAAGCCTCTTAAAGATTAGAATCACAGGAAAATTCAATTTAATTAGACCTTTGTATCCTCCAACTTCTAATTTATTCTAGCAGTTTATTAAAATCACACATTTCTTTTGTTGTTTGTAGGTTATTTAATTTTATGGTTTGAATGTGTTAGAAAAGTCTTTGGAAAACTTGATTGTAGATACTATGGAACAGAAGGCGATATTGCTGGTGACATGTGCTTATTTCCCCATTCACTGTTGTCACAACCAAAACACGCTTATCAGGCGCCTACACAATATTTGAGTTGCTCATTCGCAACTCCCGGCTTTGCACTACAAGCCCACATGAGGCATTAGAAAAGTGCCGGAGGTAAAGTCAAACCATTCATCTGGAAATTCTCGTTTCTTTTGGATTAAAATTAACACATTTGTATACACATATACTCCTGATTTATTTAATTAATATTGATTTGTGTAATACCTAAAAAGAAGTTAACGCAACTCAAATATAGCTTAATAAAACTCAAAATTATAGGAAAATCTCATCAATTATCTTACATGCACTTAGATAGATTTGATTTATTCAATTTTAAATAATTGTGAATAAGTAATAAGTGACTAAAATTAAAACTTCACAACTAACTGAAGTGTAGGCCAATTATCTGGAAAATTCAATAACACAACCCAAAGAGAAATCACGAATAAAACAAGCATCGTAATTTTTCTACCCTGGGCATGTAGAATGAAATTAATGATCGGGTAGATTAGCATACATTATGGAAATAAAAAAGATTTCCTTTACTTGGTGCTAATGCAGTGAAGGAAGCATTAGAACGACCTTCACTTATAAAAATCTGCTATAAATTGTATATTCAACAAGCAATCGTTTGCTAAATAAGTCACTCCTAGTGAACGAATGTAAACATTTTCGCGTTTTCCATAAATAAATACATGTTTCCCGAAAAGTAATGCCTAGTTTACAGAAAAGTCTTGAAAAGTTCGCCTTTACTTTCTGTGCTTTATTGAAAATGGAATAAGGTTGGAATTAAAAAATAAATCTATGAAAGTGATGTTTCTCTCTTAAACAGTTTCGTGCTTCAAGAAGCTTGACACCGAAATCAAGATCATATTCAATCGTTTCTACGATATTCCATGTTAAATCCTAATAGAGGAGTAATTTGGAGATAACAAATCCACTTGAGAAAGAATAATTTAAGGCATTCAGTTATGTCGTTACTTGCTTTCTATGGCAAAAGATTTACAATCACTCGAAATCAAAACCGATCACACAAAATATTCCACTGATGACTGGGAAATTAAGAAGCATTCAATAAAGCCTTTTGAGGAACGACGCCAACTGGGCCTTATGATTACTGCTGATAGAATAACCACCAAAATTTCAGAGCGGTCTTATCATTTCGGTTGGAACTCAGCTCTTAAGCTGTGTGGGTGCAAAGTGGCTCATGGTCAAGGACTTTTAAATACCTTTAGAGGAGAAATAGGAGCTTGTTAATCATTTTTTGGAATTTTATTTTGGGTGCTAGGGTTTCATTATAGAAAAGATTGCCCTTTTTAAAAGTTTCATTTCAGTTTGTGAATCGTTGTTGAACAGCTGCATCGTATGCAACGACCGTTTCGTCCAGACGAGCATTCATAAAAGTACCTTCGTGCTCTCACTGCAATATCGCATCAAATTCCTTCGAGTCGGCCTGAGTCACCGAAGCAGTTAAACTAATCCTCCAGTGACTCACGAATTCTATCTCCTCTGTTTCCCATCTGAATGTATCTCAGCAAATTTCTAGTCCGGAATTCATTGTATTAGCACCCACACCGCAGAGGATGAACAATGGGACGCCATCCTGTCACTTCTCATCTTGGATTCCATTCTGTTTCTAGGCTCTTTTTTAATTAGTTATTAACGAATAGGCTGCTCTAAGGCTTGATCTCCCATTCATAATGTTTTATATTAAGCAAATACAAATGGAAATGTAATTTTGTAATTTATAAGTGTCGCACGACTCTTAGATAAAATCATATGCAAATATCTTATGAACAGCGAAACTATCAGATTCGACTAATATTAAGGTGGTTTGCCTTTTAAAAAGTTGGCGCAGACATTAAAGGAAATAAGTTGGCAAAGCTTTTTAGGATTTTTATAGTGCACAATAGATAGAAATTCGCATTTTTTGAAACAAAGTTCTGAACTGTCTATATAGGAAAAGCAATCCAAATTATGACTTTTGTTTAGTATTCCAGAGTATTTATTTTAATATTTTCGCAGAGTAGTCCAAGTAAAGTTCAACAATATATTGAGCTAGTCGCAGAGTATATATTGTGCCACTATAAAATATTTAGAAGGAAATTACTCGTCGGAGTTTGTTTATGTTTGCCCCTAAACAAAATATGACAGTCTGGTTAGTTCATTGGCCGTCCAAAAATGGACTAAATGTGGACAAAAGTACCGACTTATTGCAATTACTTAATCCGACTAAAATCTTAAAATGACAGTTCTTTGTTTCGTTTGGCACTGGGGAAATTCCAAATATTTCCATCTTTTTAAAACTACCCCTTTGGAATTATTTGCTTACAAAGTGATGGTGAGGAAATTTCTGTTTTGCTTGAAGCAATTTCAAATTTTCCGTGGCTACTTGAAGGTAGACAACTAAGGCCATCGTTGAAGAGTTACGCCTACAACAGAAAGGCAATGTCCCTTTCCTGTCTCGTGATAAGTTTCCCATTTAACTCCTCAAAAGTAAAAAAAATTAAATAAACTATACCTACTCCTGGTTTATAGGAAAATAAGTGAAACGATATGATATTGCCAACGGAAAGAAGCCCCAATCCAGATCCCAAAATTTGAGGTAAGTGGTGATAAGCTTTTGATGCTACTTGTTTATCTTTAAAGCTTTTTAGACTATTCACATACTTTGAAAGGACTTGAATAATGCCATCCACATGGTATTGTTGCGTCGAGCCTAACAACCGATTAGATCCACACAATATAGGCAATCCGAATACCCAAAAGCTCCATAAGATCTTGG
>JAUOZQ010000528.1:0-32742 GCA_030710315.1 Anomotaenia brevis
TGATCAGGCTGGGGATTCGGTACTGGCCTCGTCGTGTGGTAAAGTGACAGAGTAGTTGGAATTTTGCACAAAACAAATCGTGTAGGGTGTGCGGTGGGTACCAGGTAATTTTGTAGAATACTTGAGCTAAGAAATGGAAATTGAAGCTGGAATAGGTAAAACTGAAGGCTTACCCATGATTAAATGCGGTTGCCGGCTAGGACTTTCCTCTTCCCTCACACCTACGTTTGTTAAGACGGTCAAATTTGAAGAATTCTTAGTGCTATTAATCGGTATATCAAACGCATTCTTAGTTATCCACTTCGGTATCCAAGATTCAAACGGCGAACAGGTGCTTGGATTCCAGTTTTAAATAATGCAACTTCACGGTGGAAATCCTTTGGACTTTGATGAACACCGATTCATCAACCTAATATATTGTAGAGCTGTTACTTTAATATCTTTAAAAATAAATTATTTAAGGTAAACATAGACACGTCAAAGATTACGATGACGAATTAATAGGCGATGCCACTATTATTTTCATGTCCTTACCTTCTGAAGGTGGAGTGATTGGGCACCGATTTTACTCGTGGAAATTGTTAGCTCTGAAAACCTAATTGTAGCATTCGTCATATCATCATTATCATCATCAAAAAAAGAGAGAGACATAGATACACACACCTATATGCATGTATCCATCACTGTACACTTTCGCAATTTATGGGGGTAGCTGGCAAACTACTACTAAATTTCACTTCTAACTGGCTGCGGATGTGCCGGAAACCACTGGGTGGAGGACATGGGGTTCTGCCGATTCCTGGGCCGAGAGGATTGGATGTACGTGGACGTGGAAAAGGCCTCTGGAAACCTTGAGGGCGTTGGATCGCGACACGGAATGCGATTCTAGGGAGACACTGAGTTCACTAGCCGATGCAAAAAATACTTAGTCACCTGAAAAATTGAAAACTGAAAATGATCAACTACTGAAATATCATTTCAGTAGACACAGTGGAGGTAACGGTTTCGGGCTTGGAGAAGAGGGTCGTATGTGGCCCCTACTACCCGCATTATCTTCGCGTCGTAGAGGACCTAAAACAGATATAGTAGACGCCAATTAAATAATATTTCAGCGACCAGATAGAGAGCGCAAATATGCAACTCTACTTAAATGGTCATTCAGCGACTCGGTAAAGGCACAAGCTACTCAATAAATATTTCAGCGACTTTCGTGACAGAGAAGAGAGACGGGAGGAGACGGAGAAAGGAGGTGACCATACTGCGAAGGGAGGAACTCCATCGTGGCACCGGAGTACCATGACGTCATGGAGCAGATGGAGAGCCGCAGGTGTACAAAGAAGACTCCCTTCAGGTGTCCACCCTCATCGATCCACGACTGGCCTGCTGCGTGGTAGCCGTTCGACCTCCCAAAAAAGAGGAAATCGCGTTAGATCATATTTTGGACGTTAAATTTGACTTTCTCCTGGGGTAAGGAAGACAACCCACTCGCTAGGCAGAGGAGTCGAGGTGACCAGCTCATCCTTGGAATCTGGAAGGCAAATGCGAACACGCTTGGCAGGTGGTTTGAGTTTGGCGCTCTCGCTAAAAGAGATGGGATTCATTCTGTCCTTGATGTGCACTAACCCCAGTAGGAGGTGCTCCCAGTGGGCAAAACGAGGCTCTGCCAAGCAAAGATGGAAAATCTACAGAAAAAACGGGATTAAATTGATCGATAGATGTCTGCCATGTTGGATGGCGGTGACAAGGGCTACCTTCCGCTCCTCCAAGACCTTGCGAGCAAATTGGGCGGTGTTTTCGTTTGCAGAGAACGGTTCCCTCACTTGACTCATGGTCACACCAAGGTCTCCAGCGTCGAAAATGAACTCCGCAATCTTCAAAGCCCTCCCCTCATTTGATCCGCCGCCTTATTTTGATTGGCCAGTTTTTTCGCTTTATCTGCGTCCTACTTCATTGGGGCCGGGGATTTGGTGAGAACACGCCGACAAAGTTCCACGTGCTCAGCTTCACCATTAACCATAGTCACATGTCCCCTCCGCAGAAGTGGAAAGATGGTTCTCAGTGTGTGAAGGCACAGCACCTCACCAACTTGCGAGAACGCAAAGCCATCACAGCAATCATACAGAGGCCCGGAAGCAGAGTAGCTGACGCTGGCAGGAAGATGGTTGTAGACACTCCGCGTGGTGATAAACAGACTCTGGAATCTTCAAAGACTGATTCGGGCCTCGAGAGGGGGTTCGTCCGCCACCCTACCTGCGGAAAGCCGCCAACGTATATAAGACGCCGTGCCGAGGGAGGCTGTGGCGTCGACCAGAAGGGATTATGCGCAATACATCTACGAGAAGCTGCTTCAGCAGACGGACCGGATGCTGACTGCGGAGGAGCGGGCGGAACTGCTGCGGGGACTGAAGAATGCTTGGGACGCGTACAACGCCAAATAACACGGCTTGTCGGCGAGCAGGAACAGTAAACGACAGGCCTCCTACAGCACTTTCTTGGAGAGGCAGCTGACGGCGATGGAGACGGCCGTTGAGGTGCTCGAGAAACACCCTCAAATTTTCGCGGAGGGAGGCAAGTCGCATGGTGTGGTCGGGGCGGTCACTACCGACGCGGTTCTGTGACGAAGGTGTATTCGGATTACTAGGTCATGAATAGGTTGTATGTTGAACTACAGAATTTTTAGCAAATATGGAGAAGTATGTTAGCGTTCGAAATGTTGTATTGCCGTCTGCATAGTGTAGTCTGCTGCTTAATATCTAGTTAGAGTGAGAACTGAGTATTGAGAAAGATGCACTAACGGCAAGGGTTGGTATCTGCGCAACTAATTAGATTTCGAAAAACTAGAAAAGAAAAGGTAAATCGCCTACATTATCGCACACAATTGCATTAGGTAAAGTGAGCTTGCTTTGGACATTAGCGAGCTGCTTGTGGACTTTTATTGGCAGAGTCGGTCTTCTGCAGCCATTAGTTAATTCCCTCGATTCTATATAGCCTTTACACCCTCTTAATCATTGTTCAACACCAGGTCATTTGAGAAGAGTACTGTCGACCTATTGGATGCCCGAGGCAGAAAGATGCAAACGCCCTTACAAGGCACGAACATGTGGTCTGCTCTTTTAGAAGCTCTAAAACCATGTCTGACTACTTACAACATTTGTAATATAAACGGTTTAGCTGAAGAATTGTGAACTGATGCATTTAATCAATAAAAGCAGTACTTCGAAAATGGTAAAATTTGTCGATCCATTTGTCAATTGAAATGATTCATCGTCTTTATTCTGTTTACTTCTAAAACCCTAAATAAAAATCGAATTATTTTTTTGAATAAAGCTATCTAGAAAAAACAGAAGGGCTACGCTTATATTCTCTCCCAGGTGGTACACTACCAGAGGATGAGAAAACATATGCATCATACCGCCTATTAATAGCGTGTGACGATGTGTGTTGACTAGAAGTGTTTTTGCTAACAACACACTCAATTTGTTTTTTGCGGCGTAAAAACATGGAGCTTAACTCAGACAGACAGACGACGTAGTAATTGATTGACTTGGTAGGCCAGGCTTCTTGGGAGAAACTTTACAATATCTAGTTTGTCAGCTCTTGATAACTGACGTCAAGTTGAGCCGTCAATGAGAATAGGGGCCTAATTGTGGCCGACTTAAATTATATTCACCTTTGAATTTCAAGAAGCAGCTCTACATGTGTTTGCTAAATTATTTTAATGCCTTCCTACGATGCTGAAATCTACGATTTTTTAAAAAAATGGGTAAAGCTGTCCAAATACTCTCAAAAAACAGTAGCAATATATCCCGGGGCGTTAATGCCGGTTTCTACTCGGTTTAATTTTGTTTCTTTAGTCTAGTAGTGGCTTTGGAGATCCTCATCTTTCTAAAACCCACTTAACTGCTCATCACATCCATTAGGATAATGCATTATTAACAGGACTGTTAATCTCGTAAAAGTTCCTAAAGAATTTTTTCTAATATTTTGTATGGCACGTTTAGTTTTGAAATTCATAGAGCTCCTATTTTCATTTGGTATTTGGAGCATTTCGGTGCGGGAAAATCAAGCCCGTTACATGTAACTACCGTTCTATCTCTCTATTATTTCGAAATCCCACCCATTTTTAACCCATTTTAATCTGAACTATTACAGGAAATGGAATCGTAATCGTGTCTTTATACACCGTCCAAGTCCTTTAGCTCCAACGTGGTAGAACAAATTCTAGAAGCAATCTGCGAAAAAAGGAAATCTAAAGTTAAGGATAAATGTCAACGGTATCGTATAAATATATTTTCCGCATCTTAAAAAAGGTATATATGTATTTTATAGCTCTTAAACCATTTCCACGCTTACACCAGTCCCGCAATGAAATCCTCATAGCATTGTTGGCCGACCAGGGCGCGCGACGCTAATAGCTTAGCCAGTACTTAAGAGGTTCATCTATTAGAGAATAAGAATCGAAACAATTCTTGCAAAATCCCCATTTCGCTTTCGATGTGAAATCGGCTTGATAACTAACATGATTTACGTTTGGATTTATTTTGACTGTCTCTCTAGCATTAAACCTATTTTTGAGTTTAGTTGATTTTTTACGTCAATTAAATTTGACAGCTAACAATCTGTGGTTATTCTGATAAGATTGACAAATTTGCCTGAAAATTCCGCATTAATCACGGCTTTTTATGGTCAAATATGTTAATCTAAATGGATTGGACTATTCCCCTTTTGAACACTTTTGGATATCACTACGAATTATGTTTGTCAATCCAAAGAAGGAGAAACTTATTATGAATTAATCCATCCATAGCCTGCTAATACCTTGACGAAACTGCCTCCACACGTTCAAATTAATAAATATCTCTTATATAGCATTACAACGTCTGCCAATTTCACAGCAGGTTATCAGTCCTAGCATGGTTCAGCAAAGTATAATTTAATCATAATCCTCCTGTCGTATTATATGGCGTGAGAATCGAAACACCTTCTGTAAAATCCCCATTTCTCTTTCGGTCGAGACTATGCACAACATATATTGAATTCCAGCTTCGTACGAAATATGCATGGATACGATGATAAGAAGAACTGCACTAAATTCCAACCGTTGGCAGCTGAAGTTCAGTCATTAAGACCAGTAGGCAGTACAGCAAGCAGTGGCCTGAGTCGGTACATGGAGTTCGGTCCGATCGGCAAAACGGAATGTCCCAAATTCAACAGGATGCCCACGAAACCCTTTTTCTTTAAGTCAGTTAAAAATCCAACCAGTGGTATGGGTATAGTTTCACAGTCAAGGTGGCCAAAGCTTTCTACCAAAGGTGCATAGAGCCTGGTATTTAAGAAAAAGATTCAAATTATTAAAATTGCTGCACAGGCACAGACAGTGGGGTAACACTTTGTATAAAGGTAATGATTAATTTCACACAAGAGCCACATATGGTAGCCATTTGCTAAGGTCTAATCCCTCTAACTTTATTTGTCATCTACCGAATCCTGTAAAATCCCATCTCCCGATTCCATTTGCACAATATGAAAGAAACCCACACTGCAGAACTTGCGACATTTCCAGCCTAAATGGAGTCATATTTACCCAGAAAAGATAAAATCACAAACTGCAGAAGAATAATGATCTTACACAAACACACACTCTTCCAGCGGTAAAATGGAGGCAGGAGAAGGAGACTATGAACAAACGCACAAACGCACATCAGGTAAGGTCATCATTACTCAAGTCAGAAGCTAAATGATCCTATTTTTGAGAATCAGGCATTCCACAGAAAGAATGGGAATGATCGGTATGAAGTCAAATGGCGATTCTTGAAGCCTAGTAAATTGTTACGGGATGGATTGGGGAGCATTAGATCATTCCAACGATTGTCCTATTAAAGTGGTCCCAAGAAATATTTAATCACCACAGTAGACGAACTTATTTACAGTAGAGCTAGAACACTGCGGTTATGACACATTTTACTAGCGGATAACGCAAGATTAGAGAGAAGCCCAAAATTTCGAAATCACGTGTTGGAAGTAAATGCCGCACGAAAAGTTGACAACTTTAACGATGATCACAAAGGCTACGGCTTATATCTGAATTAAGAGAGGCTGCAATGGATAAATAGAAGAAGGAACTGCGCAAGATCCTAACGCGTCTTCTCGGTTGTGCGTTTGGAATGAAAACCCATACCCATTAAAGAGTTGACACATTATGTTCATGGAATGACTGCACCTATATTTGTTATCGAACCCCACAAGGGGGATTCACTGCCGATTCTATCATTTCCGAAAATCAACTGACACTTCCTCTTTAAACCCAATGCCATTTTAGTACGTCTGGAAGGAGGATGACTACCACTATAAGCCTGGTTTGGATAAATTTTAGTCTAAGTTCCACTTAATGGATCTATGGTAATTCCTGCGAACTTTGGCATTGTCGTTTCCTGGGTGAAGTGGACAGGCTACTAATTCATAGAATATACTCTCGAAGAGACTTTAAACAACTGGATAAATTATTGTTCGAAAATGTTATTTTTAACTAACAGCAGGATGAGCCCTACTTCCCCGAATTCTCAAACGATGTTCTTTTTAAGAAAGAATTTACGGACTTGGAAAATCTTGAAGGTGCGCATTCAAAGACTAACTGGATCACCATCCTATTTCTACTGTTTTCTCATTTGGGGATAAACCAATTCTGTCTCAAATAAGAGCGTGGATCACCTCTTGACTCATCCGTAAACTTGAGCTGAACCCAATTATGATCACCTTAGTCAACTCTTGAATGTTTCAAGAAACGTGTGTTTGACGGGTTCCTTAGATATCACCCATCCCTAACGCGGTGTCCCAGTCGTGGCTGCGGTAAGGGCTATTCGGACTGTGAATTTTGAATACGATCACCAACAGTGTGACCTGTGGAGACTGCCAAACTGCGGCAACATTTTCCACCAATCACTGATCTGCCAGCATGAAATCATGTCATAAATACCGATTAGTTATAGCTTACTGCCGTTTTTGACTCTTAGTAACAAAAGGATTCACTGTTAATGCTCCATTAGAAAAAAATTTATTGTAAATAATTTCAGCTCAAAATTGTTGAGTAAAATTGGCGAATAAAATTCTATGAATTCATGAAAGGACACTCCGAAGCAACCGAAGCGGCTAAAAGAATTAACACAGTCTACTGAGGGGAATGCATGATTGAATGACTTGAAGCATCATTGTTGCATCATTTCCAATGATATTTTAATTTTTTTTACCCACCTTAATTATCCACAGAAAGCCAACCATTGCCCTGTAAAATTTGTTAATCCGCCTAAATTTTATGAAACTGGATGCAACATATTTTGCACACAATTTTTATTCTATTTTTTCGAACTTTTGAGCTGTCTTGTTCTCATTTGATGCATACTACTTATGGGCCCCCTATTAAGGGGTTAGATGGCTGCAATTGTCCCCATGCGTTCACTTTGTCTTAACCACAACTCCAAAAGTCAATCAACGAAGGCTTTGAATGATCCTCGAAGCTTTCCATCTCAGAGATTGACCAAAACATTTTTTCGATCTCGACCTTTAGTACATAGAGAATTTACTAAACAGCTGGAGATGGCAGTGGATGGCAAATGAAACAAAATACATAACACTTACGACCTCTTAACATTACATATTTGTAAATATAATGAACAGTATGAATAACAGCAAATTCTACCTGAAATGCATGATCCTATTCATCATAGGCACAACACAAGTTCCAGTGCAGCTCAATTTTCATCCAATGAGTTCAAAATAAGTCGACTAAAAAGGCGATTTTCATCAAATATTTCTATTTTTGTTTGATTTTTTCATTGCTACCAGCTGGAATCCCCAGTGCTAATATTGTTTAATTTAGGCGTTTTCTAACAGTGCTCATTCAAACCTTAAAACTACATTTATGTTAGCATTTATATAATTATTCCCTATACATGCTTGTTGATTTAGCTGATACCGTATGTAATGTTATAAAAATTGTAAATGTTTTCATTTAAACTTACTTGATGATGAAAATTTCTTTTAAATAACTACAATCACCCTATAAATATGAAAATAAAAGCATGATGGTAGCAAGTATTTTTTTATTATATGCAGTCCTTCTATATGACCAGAAAAAAATGCAATAACCTATTTTGATAGTTTAACGAATCCTCCATAATAATTTTTGCTAAACTTGAGTAGAGGCGAACAGAAAGCATTGAGTCCTTGGAAACTGTCAGAGTTCTCGTGCTTGGGAAATTCTGTGCTGTAAAAATGAACTACGGACATTTCCTAAATAGCCTAGACGTTTAAGATTGCAAAAGCATTGATAAGAGCGCTAACTTGATATCAATAACACTCCGCAGCCCGCGATATTCCATTGGGGCCATTTTTATTATAAGGATGATCATGTCTGACTCATTGGTCAGATCTTTACATCCTGATGCAAATATAGTTTTGACAACCGTGAAGGACTTTAGGTTTTTCTACCCAAACTGCTACTTGAAATTCATACTCTAGTGTGGAAAGGTCGGTCGTTTTCATCCAAATTCTGACAAGCACCTGGTGATACCTGAATAGCTCAATCAGATGTCAGCTCAAGAAAATATATCGTAGGTGTTCTAACAAATGTGGGGAGGAGAGTGTCCCGTTTAAAAATAAGATAAAACAGCCCATATTAGTTATTTTTGAAGGTTGTCTAGGCAGAGGTGGATCTCACATTTCTCTTAATTTTCAAAAGAGGTATCAGTACGGCTTGATGGAAAACTCTCTTAGAAGTTCTTTAAGCTTTTAGCTACGTGAAATCAGTTTCATTCAAACACCTGCAATGCGCATACAACATACCAGGGAAGTTAAAGCAATCGATATTTTACTAATCGTTCACTTTTGACACGAACACTTTTGACAAACTCTTAAGTCATACCATAAGGGTAGGACCAATTTAAATTGCTCAGATAAATTAAACGACTTGATATACTCATACGCGGTATGTAAAAATGTACAGGGAATTTTCACAAAATTGTTTGCTATTACAAAGCCATAGAAACCTCATCGAAGGCACTATGTATATTTTACAAAATACTTTGGAGCGGCTGGGGCTGAGACCCCTCTTGTATACGTCAAACTTTAGGCTAGTGTTTGGATTCCATTTTTGAACCATGCAACTACACAGTAAAAATCGCTTGGATTATAGTGAACACTCCTGATCCGTTGACCTGTTCTTTTAGTGCGACGCTGTTTTTAAATCTGTAATATTGTTATTCTAAATAAACATGCGCAATAACAAAAAAATTCTCAAAGAACATTGAGATATGTTACATTTTGATTGCTTACTACATGCTAAAAATGTGACACAAAAATCATAGCTGTTCCTACATATGTCCATGTCCCTTACCTTCTGATTAGGGAACGATAAGACACGGATTTCCTCGTGATAATAATAGTAATGATGTGAGATTAAACCGTCGTTCACATCGTGAGTCTTACAGAGTGGGGTGCTGACCATTACGTTCTCAGAAATATGAGTGTCCTAAAATATTTAAGTTACTTGGAGCATTCTCGAAGACGTATATTCAGTATGCACCGACTAATGAGTTTTAAAAGGCACTCTTCCTTTAATAATACTGTTTACTTCCACTATGGGAGTGAAACCGGAAATCTTCCCTTTTGCGTGTCAAAGGCATGTGTGCCTCCTCATTGCGACTCTTGCCTCATAGATTGACACTTGCGGGCTCAGTGAACAACGGCAGGCAGTTGTGCGGCCTCTCTGGCTGTGCTATGATTAGTTCGCTTTCCTGACAAAGTTCCACTTCTATTGATATACACTACCCATACACAGGACTTTCACGCATGAGGACGAAAATCTGTTATTACTGAGTGTACAAACATTTGCGAAATCAGTATGGATAGCAAATGTTTTAATATGAAGTCAAGTTCTCGGTGATCACAAGAACAGGGTGTGATTCTTCCAGAGGACGTAAACACCACAGAACCACTCTGGGTGACCAAGAGGCATTTGTTATTCAAATTTCTAGTTGATTAAGACCATTCCTAAACAGAACGGATTATGCATGTGGAATGAAGTTTCTCCACATCGAAATCAACATGGCTTTTCGATATAATATTTGCAAGTCCAATTTTCACAAATACGTCATCTACCTAAATTATTAGAGCCTCCAATATGTGGCATTTTAAAGTCCGTTCTTTGAGATATCTATTGATTTTAATATCACTTTGCACCTTCGAACTAATTTTAGCATATAGGTGAATCTTGGACCCTGACGTCAAAATTTTCCTTCAAATTCAAAAAGATTATAAGAAGAATGTACGAATTGATAGATTTCCTCGGTGTCAACTTAAACGTTATTACCTATTTATGTATCTTAAGCTGCTTTCATGCATATTTCATTATTTACTTAATTGACGCTCTCTTTCTAAAAATGGATCCGATATTTTTAGGCAGCCTATCCTTCTACCTGAAGCTAAATTCAAACGATCACATTTCGATCAGTTTCGATGAGGTTAATTCGTTTTGTACGTCATTCCGCCTCCGAAGTAAAGAACTGATAATTTGTTTTATTTTCGTAGGACATTTGTCACTAGTGCAGTGAGTGATTGCACCTAAGTTGATGACACTTTTCTCTAAATCGCAGAACAAGCTAAATACTCTTTGACTCATTTAATCGTCATTCACACTGATCGATTTTTTCTACACAAGACAAAGCTGATTTGTATGACACAGAGGGAATACAGATAGCTTGTGAGAGCATGTAGATGATTCTGCCATCGTTTTACTACTGGTGAAAATAAACTTTGTATTACTGTATTTAAAATGTCACTTTGCGCTTTAGCAAGCAATCTATCACCATTTTTGGCAAATCAAATATTCTTCTATTTCACTATGTCCAAGGTATATAACATCTGTGTGTATGGTGCTTGGCTTCTAGATATTTCTTGTTTATGTGCTGGAAGAAGACATAAACAACAAGAAGGCATTGCATTTATCTGATATTTTGAAGGCATCGAGATCGCAATGGCTTGAATTTACTCCTAATGAAGCTCCCAAGGCCACTGCCTTATATCACCAAATGCAAACGCCTACGTTTTGCTTACAGAGAGGGAAACTGTGTTAGCGCAGGAGGTGTTTCCCTGTTGAGTAATCGTCCTCTGACCCCAGGAGTTCAGGATATCTACGGTTCCAGTTTCGCATCCCTGACCCAGGATACGTTCATAATTGTGTTCATGAACGGACAACTTGATATTGGTTTCACATATTTGACCTTTCTCTGCAACTTCTACCTGATGACCGGCTATTTAGTTGGAGAGTTTAGGATATTCATACCTATAACCTAGTGAATTCAACAATTGTTTAAAAGAATCCGGGGAAGTTCTCCGTAATTTTTTCTACCTAAATCGACAATTACACATACATGTACAGATATATGGAGAGCATGTATAAATTGAAATGTGCATAAGCAACTGTTCATTGTTCCAAGAAATATCTTCTCATTGTTATGCAAACAATCGATAAGCACTGAAGCACCCAAAAACAATAAATGAGCCAAGAGGTTACTACCCTGCTCAATATGAACGTTAGAACTGAATGCATTGCATCATTGCACTTCTTCGCGAAGAACATCCTTGGTCGCACTTTTGTAAAAGAAAAGTAGTTATTTAGGAAAATGTGAAGTCATCTGTTAGAGTTTTGTTAACAATTAGAAATTCTACTAGGAAAAATAATGAATTACCACTTGAAATTTAGGGCTTGAATTCGTGTTCATGAGGCAACCGAAAATACCAACAAGAGCTCCTCGGAAGCCGAATTCGAGCAAAACCATTTCCGTCTAGTTGCCAGCATGACTAGCACTGTAACAGCTATGCTAGACTTGTCGAGTCTGTTTATGGCGATTTCTTAGCCGTGAATCAGCACAGATCCATTTACGGCCTATCGCTCACAGCACTCAAGTGTTTCTTTCAAGACCGGAAATCAACTTGGACGTTCACGGCGTGGTACCACCAGTTCTTTATACCTTGTCAGCATTTCGTCCACAGAAACTGCTTCAGTCGAGACGTCGACAGAGTTCATTGTGGGGTCGCCTAACATCTAATAATAGTCCAATGCTTCGATCCTCATTTATATGAAAAAGCTTTCTCAATGATTACAATTGAGGCATTGAATTCACATCTGACAAATCATAATTTACGGCCAAAGGGTGAGATTTGCACAAGTTGATTATTTCGAAGGCCTGTCGAACCGTATTCGCCCATCGTATTTAAAATTTAAGGAAAAGTAAGTGAGATGTTTGCACATGTCCTGAGGAGTGTCAAGGTGAATTACAAAACAACACAACGCACATTTCAAAACTGAAGTTGAACCGAATCTGGGCTGACTTCTACGAGTAAGTTATTGATCCGTTGCCTTTGAGAACGCATCCAACTTTCATAAAATAAATTTGATTATAGAAGCCTGGGTAGTTTTTCATTAATATTTAAAATTTCATTGTTTTGAAAACCATCCAATTCAAACTGCCTTTATGGAAAGGGAAAATAATTCACTATAGATATTATTCCCTCGTGAGGGCACTTGTAATTACCTTAGATTTTATAATGGTGTTCCCTATAACCATTGCTAAAAGAGCCTGAGGGATATTCCAATCGGAAATTGGCAAAATTGTCGCAGAAGGACGATGAAATCATAATTATAAATTGTTCGTGCTTCTCAATTCCTCCTTTGTATGATTTAGCCTCTACGACAAAAAATTTTAATAATGTTGGCATCCACTACTACTTATACGATTTTCACAAAGGTCACTGCCTGACATAATTAGCGATACATCGGGCGAAAATTGTTTAAATCAATTGAATCGGTTGAAACACTAATGAAAACTTCGTAAAAAGCTGCAAAAAGTCACAGGCTCACGTAGCAGATTCTTAACGACTGCATATCAGTGGTGAATAAAAAACCTAAATGTTGATATGTTCAGTGACACTACGTTGATTGCACTAATTCCACGGTGTTTGCATTTCGATCTCCACTTCATAATTTTGCAGCTGATGGACTTTGATGTATATTTGCCTGTTGCATATTTTCAGGATCTATGTAAAATTAAAATCAACTAACTTGCGAAAAAATTACATTTTTTGAACTTTAGTTTAATAGTCCTACTCTATATTAAGTGTAGTACTACGATCTGTAATTTCAGGCATGGCACATCCAAATAGCGATAAACACACGCATTCCTGTTACAAACACAAAAGACACGACCGAGAAGAATGTATATGCGATTAACTACGACCATGGTAAGCAAAGAAGTAGGGACGCTAAGATGAGATTTTCAACAAACCCCGTTACTGGCATCTTCAAGTTGCGTGACGAAACAGAAGAAGCTGACGTTGTGAACTGCTTCGAGATCGTGTTTGGATGAAATTTTGAATATTACGTTGGAAAAGTGTTGCTGATGTGGAGGTCCTGCAGCACCCACTGCAGAACCTTCAACCCATGACAAATTGGGTGTTTGGCAACATAGTCTCCTCACTGCACTCATTCAACTCTCATTAACAAAGAATATATTCATAAAGTCAACAGGATTTTACACGAAATCGATGAGGAGGTGAAGGAGGTGCAGGATGGGAAGAGGTTGGATGACCAGTGGAATGAGAAGCAAAAGGGATATGCGGTGGCTTTATTGGCATATCACAATGGAGAGCTGCATAGAGCTGGAAAAACTTAGAGTGTATAAAGGAGGTCACTGATGTCTGGTGATTGTTTAGGGCTATCAAGCAGCGCCAGGACCTTATGCACCAGAATAGCAATTGGAGAAAAGAGGCCCTACAGCACCTAGTGGAGAACCGTAACTCTAAGAGTGATCAGGTTTTGGCCTCTTCGATTGGTGAAAAGAGCGAAGGTGAACTGACAGAGTAGCTGGAATTTTGCGCAGGACAAATCGTATAGTGTGTTCGGCGGGTGCCTGCTTATCAGGAAATTTTGCAGACTACTTAGGCTGAGAAATAGAAGTTAAAGCTGGAATAGGTTAATCTGAAGGTTTTCCAAGAAGTAAATGCAGTTGCTGGCTCGGATTTTCCACTTCCTTCACACCTACGTTGGTTAAGATAAGGCGGTTAACTTTGAAGAAATCTTAGTGCTGTTAATCCGTATAGCAAAGGTATTTAAAGTTAGCCACTTCAGTGGCTTGTTGAAGGGCAGCAAGATTCAAACTGCGGCCAAGTGTTTGGATTCCAGTTTTAAATATTAAACCTTTACCGTGGATATCCTCTGGAGTTTAATAAATACTGATTCACTAACCTAATATATTGTAGAGCTATTATTATGATATCTTTACAAATCAGTTATTCGAGATAAACTTTGGCAATAACAAAAAATTCACAGAAGCAAGTTTCGATTGACATCTATACACGTTAGAGATTATGTTACCTAAATAATAGGTGTCCCCACCATTTTACCATGTCCCTTACCTTCTGAAAGTGGAATGAATAGGCACCGATTGTACTCGTGGAATGTGCTAGCTCTGAAAACCTAAATGAGGCATTGGTGCACTTGATCCTCTTTAGGTCACCATGGAAAGCATGATGCATTCTTTCAATAAGCCACAAGGGGGAGCTTTTGATTATAGTCACTTCACACTTCCGAAATTGGATCAAAGTGAATCTTAATTTAATAAACGCAAGAGTAAAACACACATTTAAAAGACCAAACAACAAAGTCGGAAAGGCATTTTAGGGGTAGTTCATGCAAACCTGCCCCTGAATTCCTCCCCATTAGTTGGTGAATTCACTCGACAAGCATGTTTAGTCGTTGAAATTAGCAATATGAAAGCGTTTATTTGAGTGAATCACATGTTAAATGGGCTTATTCAGACACCTCTCAGCGGCACAGCGGTGAACACGACTGGTCGTGATCAAGCTGTGGTTCTCAGTTTGGGCGAATTTATCCCTTAACAACCATCAGCGAAACATCCTCATCCTGCATGTGGGGCAAAAAAGGCAAAAAGTACGAAGAAGGATATATAGTGGTTGTTGGCTAATTCAGATGCTCAAAAGCTATTTTTCTTCGCATCTAGAGAACTTGAAGAGGAGGAATTGATCTGCATAATGGCAGTACGACATGTGGGCAGCTTCATTTTCAGTCAACGCAAACTGTATGGACGGCGCAAACTCCACATCAGCCGTGACTACTGATGGGAAGTTGAGTGCAGAGATAATGATCACCAAGTTGGATTTCAGAGTCACCAACGAAGTCATCGAGGAGCTGTTCGGAAAATTTGAAGCACTTAGCCGTGCAGTGGCCCACCACTGCTGAAAGGAATTGTGGCAATTGTGCCGACGTTGAACAGGCAAACCAAAACAACCACTGTGATGCAATAACAAAAATAATTTGGCTTTGCCAAATTAACAGAAACTTTACGAAAACAATCCTTCTGGGCGAAGAGGTGAAAATATTAACAATACTTTATAACTCATTTCTTTTATAATCAACGATCGCCATGTTAAAGTGGTTCTAAGATATATTTAATCACCACAGTAGACGAACTTATTTGCAGTCGAGCTAGAACACTGCGGCTGAGACACCTTTGACTGGCAAATTGTGAAATTATTGGATAAAGCCCCTGATTCCGTCAAAGTGGAAAGCAACAAAGACAATGAAAATGGCGCCTTAGGAGCTATGGTTTTGTCGATGTGTTGGAGATCTCGCAGAACAAGGTTATGATGACTTGATTTTGTTGAAATAACTTTTCTTAATACCTTAAATTTACTTCATTTCATCCTAAACTCTTGGAGCATTAAAAACTGGCAAAACTTTTAAATGAATGCAGACGTTAGAAGCAAATAATTTCAAGCTGATAGAACCAAAATGGAGAAGAAATTCCCTCATATTCAGAAAACGGGTTTACATATTTTAGAAAGAAAATATTCCCTTCGGTTAACAGGTTGGTTTCTAACCTAATAGAACACAAATGGCGCATAAATGGCAGGTTTCACAATTAGTGAATCAGAGTAGATAGCACTTAAACAGTGAACTCGACGATAGGAAGAACTATCGAAACCTTCAATTCTATCAAGGGGACACTCAGTTCTAAGCATCGCTTCGAAGCAAATATCGCATTAAGGAGGATTCTGCAGTGACTCCTGATTACATACCAAGCATCTAGTATGTTTGAGAGAATAATCTTAAGACTACGTAAAGTCTTAACTTGACAAAACATGAGATTCTTATCATAAAAAACATCCTTAACTGATCCTTTACCGGTAACATGATTATAGATTTATTTACGATGATATTGTACTAGTAGAACTAAGCAGTTCCTTTTTTCAAGCCGTTTCTGTGACGCGCTTATTTACTTAACATAAGTGAGAGGTTATGTGACATTAATACCGCATGGTTGTTGTTAAATTAGATCAATATTCGTGATCGTGATCAGCGAGAATACCGACAACTCAAACACAACAGATATATTAAAGCAATCACTATTTTTTATACAGTTTTTACAAAGACAATTGTCTGCCAGAAATGGCAACACATTGGGCGAAAAATCAATTCAAGTGAAACGACTGAAACACTAATGCTACGACCTTTTCTGTTAGATTCCCACAGTAGATTCCTAATGACTGACGTTAAGTGCTGCATTCAAATGCTAAATGTTCATAGGGCCTGACATTATGAAGGACAAACACGCGTGCTAGGATAGAATATTATAACCCAGTGAATTTTTGAGCTAAATACTACTTACTTTGGTATTTAAAAATAGGTTTAATTTATTTAAACCTTAATCTTTGATATTATCGAACATTAGTGTCGATTGCGTGATCTTATATATTAGCAAATGCTATATTTGAAATTCAATGCATGTAAAATGCCAGTTTCAGTAAATAAATGGTCGTCTGCTCTATTTGCGTTTCCATTTTTTTATCATTTGTAAAGTACCTGAATCTCAAAAATAGGATTCATTAGCTTCCCTTTTGAGTTATGACGACCGTTGATATGGCTGCTGCAAAACCTTCAAGTTCCAGTCTCGTTCTAGTTCTGATAGGTTATTCACTTACGTTTTGCAATTGACACTTCAATGAAAGTGAAATATCTCAAAGGAACCCATCAGAAAATGTAAAGTTTTGCCTGAATAAGTTTGCTGAGTTGGTTTTAATGTGTGCAGATCAAAATTAGTACTGTGCTAAGTGAATGTGCAATAAAAATAAAATGTGCTTTATTGTGGTTTTGGTTAGAGTAAAAGGGTAGAGGAATTGTCATGAATTTATATTAAAAGATAGATGTAAATTAAAGTATGACTTCATGTTACTGATTATTTATTATTTGTACCTATTGGGGATAGTAATGATAATTATGGAAGCAACCAAAGAAGTGGAATATAAATTTCTTGAGGTAGGATTGAACATGTTGTACAAAGTCATGTTTCCCTGGGAGGTTTACAAGACTGCATTTATTGCTATCTTTGACGGAGAAATAAGTGGCTAGTAAGGAGTTCAACGAAAACAGAATCTGGTTGTTTTCCATGGTGCCAAACTTTGGGTATTTGTTTATTTACATAGGAGTTTTATGATGTTCTAGAACAAATGGTGAAACTGATTCCCAAATCAATTTCAAATTGTATAAACCAGTAATTTTGCCATTTAAATAATAAAGCCACATTTTAGTAGCAAAAGTTGAACTTAATTCATTAATAGTTTGTGTGAAGAGCACAGGGAGTAAATAGTGCATAGGGTGCACTATTTATTCACTAAATCGTCCAGACCTGGGTGATTTTGTGCGTTTTACTCGAGAACTTTAATGTAAACCTAAGAGAGGGATAGTTCTAAATGAAATTCGTCGAATTTTCGAAAATGTGCTGCTAAAACCCGGTTTAGCTTTGTGTCGTAATATAGCATAGAACTATTTTTAGAGCAGACGTGATTCTTTCCGATATGATTTTACGATTTATTCATTCATATGTAAAAAGCGCATAAACGAGTTCATGGGGAAAGGGAGTCGGGTGAGTGGTAGGGGGTAAGCAGTAATATTGGTGCTATTTAGACCACCTCCTAGCCATGGGTGTTGGTGGAGGCGGGTTCTTTGTCGTCGTAGTAGACATTGGCGTTCGACTCCTCCGTGAGGACAGCAGCTGCCTTTCCCTTTCTCCTCCCGCGCAATGGCTCCCGCGTTGGTGGTTTGTTGCTCCGAAACCAGGTGGGCGAATGAAGGAATGGGGAGCACGTAGCTGGATTGACTATGCTGCTGACGACGTTGCTGCTCATGATGACGATCCAGCAACACAATCGAGTTGGTAGTGAACTCGCAGTTTCCATAAAGACACTTGCACCTCTGGGCGGTAGAGCATTGAGTTTTTCGGCATTCATACTTCAAATGTTTGGCTTCGAGGTCCTTCTGTAAGTCATAAGTGTCCTCACAGTAGCGACAGACATGGCGACGGTTGATTTTGAGTTTATGGGCACGGGTGACTTGGCTAAAGCCACTGAAACCGCACTCACCACAGATGGGGCAAGAGCTGATTTGGCTGCACTCGTGTGCCCTGACGTGAGCTTTCAAACTAGCCACATCGCTCACGTATGCATTGCAAGGCAGGCAACGGAATTTAGAATCTTCACCACTTGACAGCTCCTGGTGTAGTTTTTTTTCAGATCGAAGATGCACTCAAATTTGAGGGAGTAGCTAAGACACTCGAGAGTCAGCCGCAAAGAGGTCCTTTTGCAAAGGTGCCCTCTAAATTCGAGTTCACGTGTTTGCGAATCGGCCAAGGAGATGTCATGAGACGAGAAAGCCTTGTTGCACACGTCGCAGATAAAGGGCTTTTCTTCGGTGTGAGCACGCTTGTGGTGTTGCTGGTGCCTCCGTTGTTTGTCATGCAGTTACACTGATCGCAGTGGAACTTGTAGTTATCTGGATTACGCTTGGGCTTCTTTGGGTCAACATGGTTAGTCGTTGATTTTGCATTCACTATCTAAGATAAAACTAAGGCTTGCTGTCAAACTGCTGATCCTGTCCCTTTACCTAAGAGATTTGAAGCTCTATATATTTAATAGGAGTAAGTTACCAAGAATTCGAAATGTTGCTTGCACAAGAACACCCGCTCACGCACTCTACGAACTCGTTGAGTTGAGCTACAAGACAAATAGACCTGGTTCGGAATCACGGTTTATCACTTGAAGGTGCAGTCTTCAGGTGGCCTACCCACAAGTTCTCGGAAATCAGCCCGAAAAAAGACTTTAATATAATTCGGTTGAAGTCTCATTTTATTCAAACTCTAAACAGACACTTTGTCATATATATGTGATTTTTTCGGTGGCAGATTCAAAAAGAGAACCCACATTAACGGCATGAACCGAAGACAATGTCCAAGCTTTATGATAATGAGATAAAGACGGATTACGTACAACTCAACGTCTGAAAGCAAACTGTAATTTTGTAGTGATGACAGTGCCGAAGCAGCGTTTTCAGCGGTTTTTCACGTTTCGACATGGGACAGCAAATAATGATGCTCTTGTCCGAATCAATTTCTGCAATCTTTAGTTAAAAAGCCTAACAAATGCCTCAAACGACCTGCGTCTGCCAATTGATCAATGCGTTTTTTGATACAAGGCAGTACGAGACGTTGCCTTGGGGATGTACTTCACCAAGCCCATTCCACTTGATGATGTTTGGATCTGAAATGGAAATGTCTTTTACTGGAAGTCCTTCCAGATATGTTTGATAGAGATCTGGATTTGTAAATTAACCCCACTACTCTCAGCTATTGTGCGCCTCTGTGCAAGCCTTCAAAAGAAAAGGATGCATTCTATGACTTATTCTAGGGTTTGAAAGCCCTTGCAAAATTGACACGTACACTTTTCAACACATTTAATACATTTGAAGTTCATCAGATAGGAGAAATATTGCAAAATGAACAATAAATCCAAAAGAATCTTGATAAAGGCCCATTTTTTATTATACATAATCGTCGCGTGGTTTCTTTCGCTAAAATATTTGACGAGTTTGCAGGTCATGTTCAAAAGAAATCATTCTATTTTAGAGGAAATGCAAAAGTATGCCTAGTAAAAATTTGAAAATTCTAATTCTCTTATAACAGTAAAAGTTGGGTAACAACAAAGATTTGTTGGGCAATAACAAAGCCGTAAAAATGGAAGCCTCTTAGCTTCAGCAGGAGCAAACCTAACCTTTTATAGATCTTGATGACTTCGAAATATTAAAGGAAGTGCAGTGTATTGTATGGCGTTTAACTTATTTTCACTTACAACAAAAAATAGACTTATCTTTTGCCAACGCACTGTAGTCTCGGATATTATATAGCATTCACATACTTTCACAGGCTCAAGGGAAATTAATTGGTGCTTAAGAAAGGAATTCATATTCTCTCTTTGCCATGCAAATTGGCATTGCTTTGAGTAAAAAAATCTATCCTCATGGATGAAGATTAAATGAGTCAAAAAGTATTTATCTTGCTGGCATGGTGGATCTGCTTATCTTACATTATGTGTAAAAGCGACCGATATTTGGAGGCCAGGGAATGGAAGTGAGTCCACTTTGTGAATTTATATAGATAGGCTTCCGTGTTAACTTTTCCAATTTTGCAAAAATAGCCGTGATTCATACACTCGGGAAAAAGCACAAAGAGGTCACAGGGTCGTCTGAAGTTAGGCATGACTCATAACGTGAAGGTAGTCGAATTGAAACGGTGAAACGGTTACGAGAAACAGCGGGACTAGCCTAAGCTTGAAGAGGCGCGATAAAAGGGCCAACCGAAGTAGCCTGTCAAAATTTAAATAGGCCCACAAGAACAATTTAGAACTCTTGCTGCTTTGGAAGAAGTTAATTAATTTTTGGTGATACAAAACCATATCTAATTGGATTTGAATGGAAAACTTAAAGTCATAATATCCTGGAATGTTAGTACTCAAAAAATTGTATTTGATAAATAAAAATTATTTTTTTACGATTTCATAACTTGGAGTCATTTTTTCCAGCATGTATTACTTTTACAATTATTAATCCTTTGCATTTTATAATTTTTGGGACTCATTTTTTTTCAGCATGATAACTTAACGCTTTCGATTTGAGTCAGCATTTCGCTATTTGTCACTCTTTGTGTCAGTATAATGATGTAAATAACCGTCGAACTGCAAATCATGCTTTAATTAACATCGATTAATCAAATACAAATAGCAATATTTGATTCGAATTTAACTATAGCAAGCACAACTCAAAAAGCTCTTTCGAATAAAATCTAGAATTTCGTAAAATTGAGGCAGTACTATTTTTTCAGGAAAATACTTTACTATTAGGTAAATTCAATTAAAATTAGACAATAAACATATATATTGATGTGCGACAATTAGTTAGCGAAAACATATTTTTGTCATTTAAATCGTTGCAGAAATGTTCATTGGAGTAGGATATTACACACAATTATGGTTTAGGTATTGTCATCGATATCACAGCAAGCCAATCAACATCGCTTCAATGTCTTACTAAAAATTAGCATGAAAAATCGAAAAATATTAAATGTTCCTTTGTATCCCATTTTCACGATCACTAAATCGCAATGAATTCAGTAAATGAAGCAGATTCAAACGAAAATGGCGATAATCCTAAATCACAGATGTTTTAGAAAGTTCATGGAAATGCAAAACATTAGTCTAATTATTTGACCGTACCGATAAATACTGTGGCTCCTGATGACGACAAGACTAATCAAAATTTGTAAAAATGAGTAAGAATTGTGATCAAAACATGTTCCATTCGAATTCATAGCGGCAAATCAAATCCAGTTCCATAACACATGAAAAATAACCAAAATTTACAAAGCATTCATTAGCTCTCCGTGAATATCTAAGCTAAGGAAGAAAAATAATTATTTCATTGGAAACGTTGCAACTCAGTCAACAAAGGGAACTAGATTCTAGTAATGAAACCAACAATACTGGAGGATAAAGTGAAATATATAGTAAAAAACAGTAGGAAATTTCCTGAAACAAAAAAGATTTGTCAAAGAATAAAGTTTGTGTTTAATTGGTGGAGTTAAATAAATAAAAAAGTCAAAAGTCTAGGGTTGTGAATTGTATATTTCTGCCTTAAAATACAGTAAGTAACATGATTTTTTCATGTTTACTCCTATTAAAAGGGCTTTTTTACATTCCGAGAGAGATTGCACCACGAATGTACTATGTTACGTATGAGAAGTATAATAAAGGAATTCTTAAAAAAATACAAGAAAGTTTCTTTCAGAAGCGCATTGTGCCGGTAATTTACTTGCATGCATAAAAATATCAGCAATGGATTCAGCTTTCATGAAATTTGTACAGATTGCAAGTCTTCTAAAGCAACTCCCTCCATTTGGACTGTTAAATCCAATCTGATTTTGTCACAAAGTTTCACACTCGTTTTATGACAGCATTTACAAACATATTAGTTGTTTACTTGCAAAAAGACCTTTTATTTAAAAATGGGGTATATGTTACAAGTCATAGCGATGGTGCAGTTTGATCCTAACGGAAACATAATTTATTTTTCTTGAACCATACGGAACTCAGGTATTTCACTTCAAATACAATTGCAACAGTTGATTCACATATTTGAAGATTTTGTATTGCTTGAATTCACAGTTTGTTTCAATTTATTACTTTAGATGCATCAAAGAAACTGTTTCTAAATAGCACTAAGAAATATTGCCATGAATTGTTCGGACTAGAACTTGAAAGTTTGATCTGACTGATCTAGGATGCAAAATACTGTACGCTAACATGAAATGAAATTCCATAAATGATTTATATTATTATACATTATTAACATTACATGATGAATTTTACCAATTTGTAATATTCATTTCTTTTCAAAGTGTTCTTTCCCTCATATCTCTGCAAAAATATGAAACACTGGTCGCATTGTTTTGTCAAAGCAAAATGGGAAATCTCGCACTGAATATACTTTGAACATTAATAAGATCTAATATAGCCGGTGTATATTTCCAATTTAAACAAACAAAGCATTTATCGCACTGACAGATAAACCAAAGAAAAAAATAAGAAAATATCTGCTGAAATTTACTGAAATACAGGAAAAACGAGGCAACTACGTAAATACATCTCATAAAAAATGTATGTGTTAAATTTGTGACTATTACGATATTGTAAATAGGAAAAACTAATAGACGAAATAGTTTAAAAGGTCTTTGATCGTGTTTCTATCGATAGTGAAAAAAATTTCTTTCAAATTTCATCAGTTTCAATAAAACACAGCAAATCACATGACTATGAAGAGTAGAGCTGTTTAGAATGCTCCAAAGATTTGTTTTTTTGGCCACAAATCAGCCATTCCCAGCTATAACTTTCGTTTTCACCTAAAAACCTTTCAGGAAAAATCGATAATACCCACAATTCGGTCACATTTATGAAGCTGAAATATGGGATTCTTGTGTTTACATTAAAGTTATTGAGTAAAACCTTCAAAAACGCCCCAGGTTTGAACGATTTAATGAATAAATGGGGCAACCAATGCGCTATTTACTCCTTATATTCTTCAAAATAAAATCTCTTCATCAATTAAATTCAACTTTTGAAACTAAAAAACGCTTTTATTATTTAAATGGCGAAGTTGAAGGACTATTAAAATTTGAAAATTATTTAAGACACTATTTCAACTTTGATTCGAAATATCACGGTAGAAATTCCTTAAACTTCCTTGAAATTCCTTCTTGATCCGTTAACCTGGTGTTGTAGTGCGGTGCTATTTTATATGACAAGTTTCGAATTTTTACTGCATGTTGAAGAATATGACACGAAAATCACAGCCGTTCCCACAAATGTCCATGCCCCTTCTGATGGAAGAATTATAAAGCAGTGATTTCCTCGTGATAATAATAATAGTGTGAGATTAAATCGTTGTTCACATCGTGAGTTTTACAGTATGGGGTGCTGACCATTGCATTCTCTGAAATATGATTGAATGCTCTAATAATGTTTAGTTGCTTTGGAGCACTTCCCGAAGATGTATATTTAGCTTGCACTGACTAATGAGTTTTAAAAGCACTTCTTCCTTCAATAATGATGATTGCTTTCACTCTCAGTGTGAAATTGAAATATTACCTTTTGGGCGTCAAAAGGCATGTGTGATTTCACATTTCGACTATCACCTCATAGATTGACCCTTGCAGGCTCAGTGAACAACAGTTGACAGCTCTGCGGGGGCTCTGGCTGTTACAATTATTTCGCTCTTCTGACAAAGTTCCGCTTCTAATGACATACACTACCCGTAGACGAAACTTTTGCGCATGAGGGAAAAATGTGTTATTATTCAGTGCACATTCCTATACGAAATCAGCATGGAAAGCAGATGTTTTAATATCAAGTCAAATTTTTGTTTACCACAAGAACAGGGTGATTCTTCCAGAGGACGGAAACAACACAGAACCACCATTGGGTGACCAGGAGGCGTTTTCCAGTCAAATTTCCAATTGTTTAAAACCATCACTAAACAGAACGTATCATACATGAGGAATGAATTTACTCCACATTGAAATCAACATAGCATTTCGATATAATATTTCCAAGCCCAATTTTAACAAATACGTCATCTATGAAAGATGCCATTTATCCTAATATCTGATCATTTTATAGTCCTTTTCTGACATATCTACTGCTCTTTAAAATAACTTTGCACCTTTCTAACAATTTATTTTGATGAATCCTAGAAACTGACTTCATAATTTTTTGTCAAGTTGAAAAAGAAGGACGCATGATTTGATAGAGTTTCTCGGTATTAATTCAGACGTTATTATTCATTTCTGCATCTCAAGCTGTTTTCACGTGTATTTATTATTTACTTAATTGACGCTCTCTTTCTAAAATAGATCCGATAATTTTAAGCAGTTGGTCAATTACATAGTAAGGCACAAGTTGAAATATTTATTGTTTATCGACTTGCTTAAAACATTTTACTTGCAATGATTTTCCTGTCAACGTATGATTCTGCACTAGTTCACTAACTAACTAATGATCAGACTTGTACTTTTTCTAGTCATTAGAGGGAAACGTAAACGCCAACCCATTTTTGCACAACAGCAAAATGATTCAATTCGGCTTTCTCGTGATACTTTACTCAGTTTGCATTTCCCCTCGCTTCTAAAGCTCAACGATTCTAGGTAGTACTTGCATTTATTTCAACTCATCACCATTCTCCAATTTTGATAACTAATCTATTTGGTGATTTACGATAAAGCTGATAGAGAATTCAAGCATACGGAAGCTGAATATAGTCTGGTCTCTGGAATTCTCATTATTATACATTACAACTAGTAATAACTCTGCGATTGCCAATTCCGTTGGTGTGTTCTAAACCTTAATAACGAAAACTTGTGATTACACAATTTGATTTCTCTTGGTTTTCTGGAATATCAAGGAAAAGGCCACACTCATTTACATACAAATGTAAGTTTCACTATTTGTAGAGATTTGCAATAGCTTCGGACAGCATTTCTATTGAAAAAGCAACTGAACATTTCAGCTAAACAAAGTTCACTATAATGACAACGACGGAGGCGTCTGTAATGCAGGAATGGTTGCATGGGCATCATTAAGTGCAATGAGGTACACGTAAACGGGGGGCACCAACAACACTTGTCTAAGTAATTCTGAACGTTGCATGTCGGTGAAGCTCGGAACGATAAAAATTATCCTTTTAACTTATTTTGGACGTGATGGATGGCTTGGATATTGAAAAGCATATAAATAAAATCGTCAAAAGAGCTATTGTTCACCTAATAAATTTGACGAAGTTTAGCACCTTAAACTGTCGTCTAAGAATCAAATAGAATTGATAAGAAACAGCAATTAAAAGCCACCTTTCGTGGTTTTTTTCTTGTACTTACATTAAAGTTACCTAGAAAAACTTTAAAAATCGCCAGAGTTTTGGATGGCTAAATGAATAAATAGTGTTTCTATGCTCTATTTACTCCTCATACTCTTCACAGTACAAAATATTCATTATTTAAATTCAACTTTTGCAACTAAAATGCGGCTTTTATCATTGAAATGGCTAAATTAGTGGTTTAATACAATTTAAATATCATTTAAGAATCATTTTATTTTTCCAAGAATATCATACAACTCCTATGTATATAAACAGAAACCCAGAGTTTGCCACCATAAAAATTATAAACAGTTTCCGTCTTCAGCCACTTATTTCTCCGTCGGAGATAACAATAAATGCAGTCTTGTAAACCTTCGATGGGAGCATGAAGTTTCACATCAAGTTCGGTCTTGCCTCAAGTAATGTATGTTCCACTTCTCTGGTTGCTTTTAAGGTTGTCACTACTATTCCTACTAGGTAACAATAATCAATAAGCACTTCCCTGAAGCCATAATTTAATGCACACTTATATTTGAATATAAATTTATAACATCTCCTCAACACTTTCAGATGTGAACGGCTATTCTAACCAAAACCACAACGTAACGCATTTCATTTCTATACACATTCACTTAGCACGGTATCAATTTTGCTCTGCACGCATTAAAACGAACTCAGTTATGTGCTTCGGACAAAAGGTTGCATTTTCGGATGGGTTCCTTTCAGATAACCCACTTTCATGGGAGTGTGAATTCTAATAAGTAATTAAATAACCTTTCAGAAGTAAAACAAAACTGCAACTTGCAGGTTATGCAACAGCTATATCACCGGTCATCATTACTCAAGTCAGAAGTTAACTGATCCAGTTGTCAAGATTCAGGTATTTAAAAATTGATGAAAAATGAAGACGTAAATTGGTTAGTCGACCATTTATTGTAATGAAACTGGTAGTTTATGTGCATTTGATTTCACTTGAATTAGATTTTTTCGCCAGAAGTGTCGCTATTTCTGGCAGACAAGGGCCTTTGTAAAAATTGTATAAGAAGTAGTGAAGTGGTGATTTCAGTAAGCAACGATCCTAAATGATTTCGCAGGTCCACTCAAACACGCACTCTTCAATCAGGTTTAATCCATTCATTATGTGTTACTTACTATCATCCACATTTATTAATAAGCGAGTCATCGTCTTACAATATAATGTGCAACACCCTGTCAAAACAGATATCATGGCCCATGAACATGACAAAAACTGCATCGTAAAACACACTAAGCGTTTAGCGAGTCAGCATTTTGGGGTCAATCAGTGAATTCTCACCTACTAGCAGTTAAGCAAACTGGACTATTGTGAATTTTCCTTGAAATACATGTATTTATGCCAGTTCTTTTCCTTTTTTGCTCAATGAAACAGCCCTTCATCCAATATGCCTCTTTAATTTCGACTTTATAAAGATTGAATGAGTGTGATTAAGATAATTTAAAGACTTCATTTGTCGGACATGGATTTGTGGGCTGAAAGTATCATAGATTATCTCTGGGGATGCCAAGGGAGTGTGCGAATCATTGCTCGTGATTGAGACTCGTAGTAGTCATCAAGTACGTACCATAGATTGGATGTTGCGGAGGTCCTTGGCTCCGATGTTGCTATTGAAGCGTGGATCATAGGCCCATACCGGATGCGGACATATGCGGGTTGCGCACGTGGCGTGGCGCCTGGTGAGTTGAGTCCGACCGTGGCCAGTGCCCCGAGGAGTTACGTAGTATGCCTTACAGCCATAGGGGATGGCTTGTTCAAAATATCTAGGAATACCACTCAGAGTCCAAAATGGCCGAGATAGGAGGTGCTGCCTCTGCGCCTGAAACCTACATGTTGGCAACTAGTGCGGAGAGTAGGCAGGCACCCATGTGCCTGGTCTGTCACGGGAAAAGATGAACGTACTTAAGCTGCCCAGTATGCCCTAGAAAATTGCTAAGCCGAAAGAGTATATTGAACCATTGCTTCGAGGCGACGCTTAGATCTAAGTGTTTCCTCGATGGAATTGAAGGTTTCAGATAGTTCTTCCTATCGTTGAGCTCATTGTTTAAGTGCTACCTACTCTAAATCACTAATTGCGAAACCTGTCATTTTTGAGCAATTTGTATTCTATTAGGTTAAAAACCAACCTGGCAACCCAAGAGAATATGTTCTTTCTAAAAGCCGTAAACCTGTTTTCTAAGTATGATTTGTTTCCCCATTTTGGTGCTATCAACATGGGATTCTTCGCTTCTAAAGTCTGCATTCATTCCCAAGTTTGCTGCTTTGTAATGCCCCAAGTGTTTAGGTTGAAATGAAATAATTTTGAAAGTTAGAAAAGTGATTTTGACAAAATCAAGTCATCATAACCTTGTTCTGCGAGACCTCAGCACATCGGAAAAAACCATAGCTCCTAAGGCACCATCTTCATTGTCTTTGGTGCTTTCCACTTTGGCGGAAGCAGCGGGCTTCATTCAATTCTTAAGTTCGTTTACTGTGGTGATTGATTATTTCCTGAAACCACTTTAATAGGGCGATCGTTGGAATAATATAATGCTCGCAAATCCATCCTGTAGCATAACTCACCACGTTTCAGGACTCGTCATTTGGTATGAATATTTTTACAAGCATATTTTTCTCTATTTCATGTTATCCAGATTGTGTGGCACAAGGAAATCGAGAAAAGCCTCTTTCTCAAACACGTGTCCATCGCGAGATAGGGAATGGAGAGAAATGCATTCAAGATGACACTATCGACTATCCTGCAAATCAGAAGAAATTCAATGTGAAATCAGTGAACAAAAATCATAATGTTATTACCATTTGGTTCATAAATCAATAACTCCTTCTAGACGAAAATTTATTATAAATCGACAATTTCATTGCACAATTATGAAATGAAATTTGCAGTAAATTTATTTTTATTGTTCCTGTCTTTGGGAAAACACATTGGAATACTTTTAATTCATAATGATAAAAAAATTTTCCACTATACTGGACATCAAGTATGTATTTTAATCACGTAAACTGTTTACGAAGATTAATCAACGACAGCATTTATGGCCTATATCATGGGGGTAAAGTAACTGGGTTCTGATCCAGTGACACATAACCATAAAAAAAGTAAATACACCCCTGGTGGCTTCGCAGTAACGCTAGATGACGTGGAGGTTACAAAAGGTGTCATTTAAACAATCCGTTATGGAATTTCAATCGCGTAGTTCAGTGGCCGGTGAGGAAGGTGCACGTGCACACCGCACTTGCTTACTGCCTCATAGACCTGCAGCGCATTTGCAGGATTCAACACACCGCACACAGTGTTCAAGCACACCGTCGTCGCCGTCGTCGTCGTCGTTCTGTCATTTAATGGAAAACTGCGTTTTTACAGGAGTCACTAATTGTCTGATCGTCTCCTTCAATAACGAGCGTCCAGGGTGTGAGGTTGTCCAAGTGGCACGCGCTGAAGAATTCGGAATGCATTTTGGGGCGTCTAGCCAGTCGTCACTCTCTGAAAATAGAAACCTTGATGACAGCGGCTACGTTTGTCATCGATTAAGGGCACTGGTATTTGCTGCCGATTTTTGTTCTCCTAAGCTACGATCTCAATGGGCTCCAATACTCTCTTTGAAAGAACATAGAGAAGCCTAATAAAAACATCAACTGACCCAGCCAAAGGTCCCGCAAACGCTAATGCACAGGGCGCGAGTATGCTGATGAGTCCGCCTTGGACTAGTCTTCGCTTACATGCTCGAGAGCGTGGGAGAATACACGTTATTCACTGTTCCGTACTTTGCTGAGCAAAACGCACAAGCTTCTTGTCCACCGACTGGATACTCACAAAATTCAATCGGTGGTTTTTTTGAGGAGCTGGGCGAAACGTTGTTGTACAATCTCGCACATCTATACTGTGGAAACGAGCCATATTTTCCTGAGTTTCCGAGCGATGCCGCCCGTTACTCTCACCAGATTAACAGCTTAGCTTGACGGCCTTGTCAGGCAGAGATTCTTGGATTTCCAATGGATAGAAGATTACAAGCCAAAGACTAATTGAATCGCAACCTAATGCAACTGGTTGCTCACTTGGACATCAACCAATTCTGTGTGGAAAAGGAAGGGTAACTTCTCCCTTGGCTGCTGAAGTGGCTGATCGACTTCTTGCCAATTTCCTCTACCATCAGTACCTTTTTCCACTAGTCACCTTGAAAATGGAGGACTATGCTAGAGATGTGGACAATATGTTGGATTTCTTCCCTCAATCCTGCCGTCGCGAGTCGACATATGGTTTGTATGATGGACAGATGGATGAATGAATGAATGTACTTCCATGCTGAAATCGCTTCCCAGTCTTAGTGAGCTGGCTCGTAGTCAGATTCTCAAGTGCCTAGGAGGAACCGATGTCCAGAAGAAGGTGGCAGCCCTTGATCTGCCTAAAGGTTGGGGGATTTCGTGATTGGATCGGAGCTCTACCCTACGTTGCCTCAGTGGTTAGGGAGCGTTTAAAAGCCTCTCAAATTATACATGTCTCCGATTTGCGAGGCTCAACTGAGGTCATAAATTCTCAAGTAGTCAAGCTAGCACAAAGCATGCCCGAACTTACCTACTCACTTACTGGATTTCCTTGTTGCTAATAGAATTCTGGTAAGAAGTGGCTTCAGTGAGCACGTCTCCCCTTCACCCTCCATTAGTGGGACCCGCCTAAAGGGGTAGTAGATCCATCTTGGAGCGAAGCTGAATGTAGCCTATGGGGTGGCAACAAGTTCCTCACGAGGTGTTCCAACCTATTTTGCTTTTAGAGGTTTGCTGCAAAAGAACAATTCTTTGAAATTCGTGATCCACAACCTTCAACCACTAATTACTTAAATCAGTTTTACAATCACTTTACCAAAGAAGAAGAAGCCTCGCTCTCAATACAAACTCTCCCGCTTCTCATCTCACATTTCGAACTTTAAAAAAAATGGCAAGAGAAGATGTGTGGAATTTCATTTAATAAGCAATTTCTTTTTGATATATTTAATGGTGATTCTAAATACTTCTATTAATAGGGAATGTGGGTTGCCGGCACCTAGCTGTGCGACTACCAAGAGTCACTGGATTCATTGTTAGGGGTGTTGGAGGTTGGGACACCGAGTAGGGCCGGTCCCACTCGTCTTCACAGAGAAAGATATTGACGTCAAGTTGGGATTGAGGTCTGTGCAAATGAGACTCCTAATTTTGAAAGGCTGCTTCACTGTGTAGAATACTCTCAATGTTAAATCGTTCGCAATTACCTAAATTATGGGGTATCTGCTTTGTCAAAGGCCAGCTAAAATCGGAGAAGTACGTCACAGTCAGTAGCTCGTGTGATACTGGGTTACAACGAAGGTTACGAAGTTAACCATTCCCTAATGAAAGTTGTAAATTATCGTCTTCACATATGGATCACAGCTATATCTGGCACACAACACAAGCGAAGTTGTTGTCAAGGCGTCGCAGTCTATTTTGCAATGCTCACTGTGTCTTCCGAAGATGAGGGATAAGTTGGAATAGGTGGCGTATGTCTATGCTGGTTTGGGAATATGGCTGAAAATAAATTCGACTAGACAGTATGAAAGCTTGGTTCTAGTTTCATCACTGGTCAGGTTTGTCTCGACAGTTTACTTTAAGACAAATGGATTGATTTAAATGTTCCTGAAAGCATAAGCTCTTCTTTGTTCCACCCGATAATCACCATTTTTTAAATTCATTGTAATTACTTCAATTGTGAAAACATACTTCATTTTCTTTATATCTTTCCTTTGACTTCCATTAATGCATTATACAATTTGATCTGTATATTTGCATAGTTACTTGCGCAGTTCATGCACCGTCATTTTCAAATCGATTCCGATACGTCAGAATTTGATCTTTGCCAAAGTCAAATAATCTAACGTGGTTTACGATCCTATGAAAATTTAGCTAATAAATACTTACAAAACCAACGACTGACTATATAATGCACCTAAAGTGTAAATTTCAATTTTTTTCATAGATTAATTTCTGTAATGAAGATGGCTAATTTGTGGGCCTATAGACCGCAGATTCCAATTGCACTTTTATGTTGTCATTGAGCGAAACCATGACATCTTGTCAACCGAAGACAAAGTGAACATTTCAAAAAGAATTGAGATGCTCCCATTCAAACAGTTCTAGGGCGCGAACCTGGGTTACCCCTATTGAGCATGTAGAAATACTCGACCTAGTGCCAATCATTATGTCCAGGAATTTGAGCAAGGACATTGTGAAACCCCCTTTTTGAATGCCTAATTGGTTAAGGCCGTCTCAGTCCCGAATATGAAGTTGATCCTTGAGTTAACTGCAATGGCATGGCCAGAATTGATTCGACCAAATATATTAGTCAAAGCTGAGGGATTTGACAACGCTATTACCATTGGTCGATGCCAGGCATTGCAAACTTTACTGCCCAAATTTCAGTCGGTAATGGTATTTCTACATTTGCACGACATGTGGTATATTGACGATAGAACACTCATCGGTTCCTAACGACACCATTACATTTTATGATGTTATTGACGTCTTTGTCAATTTGAAATATCTCGAAATAACGGAATGCATTGAAATGACTCGCACCCGAAATTGAATAGAAAAACTAAACCAAAAATTGCATTTGTGTTTGTGATGTATTGATGATGTGTTAATAGGGCCTTTCGCTATATTTTGATCTCACCTTAGTGATATCGATCAGACTAAAGTGGTTTTAGGCTGTTGTCCCTTCACCTTGGTTATTGGTGTCTCCATTTTGTTTTAGGCTAAAGTGGAAAAATGCAAGAAATTGTGTTTTTAAGAAGCTGTGAATATATGAAAATGCAAACCACATCCAAACGAAAATTCAACAATG